>ML823987.1:80490-121647 GCA_009831015.1 Picea engelmannii
TATCCTAATGTAGTGGAAAGATTTAAATTTCCAACAAGCAAACATGGGAAATCTTGGCTGGTGCAACTGGCTACAGGAGCCAAGAGAGAGGTTGTTGAGCTTGTTAAATCATGTCCAGTGGACATGAATGGGGTAAGTACCAAGGAAGATTTGAACATGCTACCCTTGGGTTCATATGAATTTCTAATCAGTATGGATTGGTTGGACCAACACCATGCTATATTAGACTGTCATAACATGGAATTTACTTGCCAGAATGAGGAAGGGAGCCCAAGAATAGTCCAAGGAATTCCCAAGGCAGTTACAGTCCAAGAGATCTCAACAATGTAGTTGAAGAAGTGCTACAGGAAGGGATGCCAAATATTTTCATCTCATATGGAAGAAGCACATAAGGATAAGGTGCCAAATCTTGAGGATCACGATGTCCTGAAAGATTTTGAGGATGTGTTTTAGGAGATACCAGGACTACCCACAAAGAGAGATATTGATTTCTCTATAAACTTAATTCCTGGAGCAGCTCCAATATCAAATACTCCCTACGATATGAGTACACCAAAGTTGAAGGAGTTGAAAATGAAGCTTGAAGAGCTTCTGAAGAAGGGGTATATACGCCCAAGTGTTTCACTTTGGGGTGCCCCAATTTTATTTGTGAAGAAGAAAGATGGGACATTGAGATTGTGCATTGACTCCAAACAATTGAACAAAGTGACTATAAAGAACAAGTATCCTTTTCCAAGGATTGATGATCTCTTTGATCAGTTAAAGGATGTAAGGATATTATCAAAGATTGATCTCGGGCCAAGATATCATCAGGTAAGAATCAGATATAAAGACATCAGCAAGACTACCTTCAGGACAAGGTACGGTCATTATGAGTTCACAGTGGTGCCATTTGGGTTATCAAATACACCATTATTTTTTATATGATTAATGAATGGTGTCTTCTGGGAATACTTAGAAAAGTTTTTCATTGTCTTTTTGGATGACATCCTTGTGTGTTACAAGTCAGAAGAAGAGAATGAGAATCACTTGAGGATGGTTTTACAAGTGTTAAGAGAGCACCAGTTGAATTCCAAATTGAGAAAGTTCTCATTTTGTTAGAACCAAATTCATTATTTGGGGCATGTCATATCCGAATAAGGGATAGCAGTGGACCTTGAAAATATTGAATCCATTAAAGGGTGGACAACACCTAAGAATGTGACAGAAGTCATATCCTTCATGGGTCTAGATAGATACTATAGAAGATTCATTGCATGGTTTTCGAGGATTGTTCACCCAATTAATTTCTTGCAAAGGAAGGGGGTGAAGTTTCAATGGACAACAGAATGTGAAAAGATCTTCCAGCAATTGAAGTACTTGTTAACCAGTGCTCCAATTCTCAAGATTACAAATCTGAATAAATATTTTGTGGTTTGCACATATGCATGCAAAGAAGGAATTGGTGGAGTCCTTGTTGGGACAGGGGCAGACCCAAGGTTCAACATTGAACAACGCACCAACAAAACCCCGACTACTGACCCTTTTGGCAACACCTGCGAAGCAGGTGAAGTCTCACCCGAGGTAAAAGCAGGGGGGGTTACAGGACGCAGGTGTCTGTAACCAAGCTGGGATACAGATCTGTGATAATAATACTTCATAGGGTATTCTATTAACACTTAGAAGGTGATATGCATTAGTTTCCTAATATTAGTAACATCACAGAACATACCCAAAGATAGATCAACGTAGTAAAGATTAATCACTTCAACCACTTCGCACATAGCACTGAGTTAGATCTAACATTCATTTATCTTTAACACAAGTAAATCACTAAGCATCAACAGATATATATATCATACATAATAATCAAAGCACTGAGTAGATTCATAACATAAACAACACAGTACAAAGCAAACCAAAGACACAAGATATATATAGTTCATCCTAGTGTGGGGATACATCCACCAAATGCTTCGTCTTATTTACTATTCATCAATATTTTACATTCTACTACTCCTATGCACCAAGCCACATAGTCGAGCTTTGCATAGGATAGGAGATCTGCGCACTGCACACTGAGTGCTAGATCCTCCTTCCAAAACTAGGTCAAGGCACATAGCTAGATTTCTATCAAGCACACATACTTACACATAGACATTCCCTTGCACAAAGCCAATCGAATTACTTTCACTTAGACACTTTCCACCACTACCCTTCTACATTACATTCTTACCTATTTATACTTTTACAATCCCTTAAAATAAGGCCTAATCATGGGAAAACCCCATGGGCCTACATCCCATAAACCATTACAAAAACCCTAAAGAACCCCTTAATGGGTCCACATAGCCTGCAAAATAAGTGAGATCCATGATATCAACTTCACCTGGGTGCTCCTTCCTCAACCAATATGTCGAAGTCCAAAAGTGTTCCAAACCTGACCAAGGTTTCCTCAAAACTTGGTTGAGGTCCAACAGGCCCCCAACACTCACCTGTGACTCGTCCCGAGTCACTCAGTTCTGGTCAATGTTGCTTCAAAGGCCTCGAGCTTAACTCGAGCGGCCTCGACTTGCTGCTTCGCCTGAGCCTTCTGCTCAACAAGTTCTTGGATCATCTTCTCTGTAATAGGCCCTTCTAGGCATTGTTCTACTATTGCAACCACTTGGTCCAATTGCGATCCCTATCCATTAATTTCTTCGAACACCTGGCAAGCTTCATCCTGCACAGGTTGCATCTTCTGCATGACTTCCATTACCTTTCCCTGGATGGTAGTGATTTTTTTTTGTACTGCGCGCTGCTCCTGGGATATCTTCATTCTTTCAACTGTGGTGAGGAACTTCATATGCACCTGCATGGAGAATTCTTGTTGTTGCGCCTCCTATAACTGTGTTTCCATATTCCTTATCTCTGGATCCTCGACGAGGTATTCATATGCCTGTGTGCTTCTATCACTCAACTATTTTCACTCCCATGCGAGGGATATTATCCTTCCTACTGCATTCTTAGTGGTTTCCTCCCTCTGGTCACATACCTCCTATGAGGTGCTCGGTACTGTTTGGGCCTCCAATTATGTTATCTTGGCTTCAAGCCACTGGAGGGTCTCATCAAGCTTCACTACTTGAGCCTCGACCGAATCATGTTCCTCCTATGCCAAGCCTAGCATAGAGAGACATGCTTTACTCACTCCCTCTTTGACTGTGGCCCACTCTACGAGCAACTTCTCCTTGTCCTTTTGTAGCTGAGCATTTTCCTCGAGGAGCATTGCCCCAAACTCTTCTCTCTCACTTTCATAGGCAGTTACACTTTACCTCTCTACTCGTAATTGTTCTAAGGCTTCATCTTTCTCTTGTTTCAAGGCTTCTGTAGCCTTCTCCTTCTTTTCTTGGACTTTTTGAAGTCGAGCTTCTGTCACATCTGCAAGTCTTCTCAATTGGGTTGGTTCATCCCCCAATTCTGCAATCTGTGACAAGGAAGGCACAATAGGTACTATGTGGACCAAACAAATAGCTTGTTTAACTTCATTCAGTTCCTTCTCGACCCTTCCATATAGCTCTTCTTGCTTCGCTCCATATCTCTACAAGATGTCCTCAAAAGCATCCTCCATAGCTCCATGGACTAAACTGATATCATCCTCCATGAGCATTGCTTCTAATTGGGGCTTATTAACACGACTCTTCTTCCTTATTGAAGGTTTCTTTGGAGAAACCTTCCTCTTTTGCGGTGTTACTGTCCCAGTAGGGGGGTCTTCCGAAGGTTCAGCTTCGCCTCCTCCTTGCTCATCGCCTCCTCCTTGTTCATCTGCTTCGTCTCCTCCTCCTCCTAGCGAGATAGATCCATTTTCTTCAGAAGTGTTGTCCTCCTCATCGGTCTTTATATCTTAGAATTCTTCCTGCTTATTCTTATTCTTTGTCCCACTAGACTGTCTGACATGATCAACTTGAGTGACCATGGGGCTTCCTATGGTGTTAGTGTCAGAGACTTTTTCATCAATGATGGGTACAAGGAATTCCTCGGCCATTGCTTTATGGTATGCTCCATGTCTTCATCTGTTAGCTTGTAGTATGACTGTAAATTTTCCTTGTTCTCATCTCTGTGCGCAGTGATATAGATGAAATTTGGATCTGCACATAATTTTTCTATTGGTCTGTACTAGTGTAGGGTGCACGGTGTCATGCATGGAAATGATTCGATGACAACCTTCATGTTGATAGTATGCATGAAACACTGTGTTGGACTGCCACTGCTTTTTCATGTCGTTGGTGTACCACAAGGTGGAAAGCCTAGCAGCCAACGACTCTGATGATTCGATCTTTGGAAAGGTGGCTCCTTCAGGCATTTTCCAAGCAAAAAATGTGATCAAAACAATCAGCCATCTGAAGTGGAATTCGTACCCCAAATATTGGGCTTCGCGGAAATCCTACTCTATTTCATTGACGAGGTAACTCGCCCAATTAATTTTCATTCCCTCCACACATTTTCCTTCGAGGTCCACCATGAACATGGTGACCTTTGTGGGGCAGTTCTTCCTTACAATATTTCCATCTATGAGTTGGAAAGTGAGGCACACTACGCCATCCTATATATAGGATACCTTGTAACCTAGATTTCCTTTTTCGACTTCGCCATAATATTCCTTGATGCGCTGTGCCAGGGAGCGATACGAGGCCTTCCCTGGATAAAACTTATGAGGGTCAGGTCCCTTCATGCTTAATCTTTTAATCTGGTGGATCAATGCTAGATCCACAGTAATCCTTTGGTTGATCCACAGGTAACCACCAGGATAGCACGATAAGAGGAGTTCAACGCAAGCGTTAACCTCTTGGTGACGACCAAATGGGGAATCTTCATCACATTCAACACATTGGACTGCTCCAGTCCCTTAATCCAAGGATGGGAGACGAGGCGAGGCTTCTTCCCAGTTGACTTCATCAAGTAGTGGTGGGGTGATAGCATATAATAGTTCTTCATGTCGCTTAGATTGAAGTCATTGTTCTTCAGCAGCGAGATCTGTCCTAACTAACTCCCAACTACGCGTATTCCTTTTGAAATATATGCGGTGAACAAGGTGTTCTCATAATCTTGTGGGATGCTATCATGGTTAACAACACCAGCCAAATGTGGGATATACTCTAGTAGGATCGATGGGATCTACTTCACATTAGCCAGATCACCGTGATTTTTACTTCACTTCTCAGTCACAGGGTTAACTCGGCCAGAACAACGTCCATTCGAAGGGGAAGCCTGCAGTCCTCTAGTCGACAATGCTTGGACACCTTCAAATAACGGTCTATCAGCCATGATCTTCCTAAGAACCTCCTCGATGGACTTCTCCAACTCACTAGGTTCACCTGACATTCTCACTTTTAAACAGATGGGTCGAGGTAGGAAAACAGATAGGCAGGGTAGACAAACGGATGGCAAGGTCTAGCTCAGATAACACAACTCAACACTTAGACAATGCTTTTTTAGCTCAGTTAATCAAAGGTAGAAAAAAGTGGTCTCGACGCAACATACGATGAGTTAAATAAGCGAGGCCTCATAATGGATTCTTCCAATGTCCAGGAATGCTTCCATCAATGTGAATTTGTCCATTATGGCATGGTCTCAACGTCCAAAAGTGGTCCATCATCCCATAAATGAATTTTCTAACCATTCTGGAGAATCGTTCTAACGGTCGGGGTGCCTCCAATGGTCATATATCTTCACCAGGATGAAGTCCCATTCCACGCAGTCTTATTGTTCCAGTGAGGCTCAAATCCTACGAACTTGCCTCCTGCGAGGTTCCAGTCTGCGAAGTCTTCCATCTGGTCTCTATAGCTTCCTATAGTTTTTCCAAATTAGCTTTCTTTTTATTGAGCTTCCTTGCCTTCTTTGTTGTGATCTAAGTCTCTCTAAATGTTTCTAGAATCCTCTTTCCATTCTTATTCTCATCTTCTCCTAGCGTAGTGACTTCGCACTATTGTTGTGCCCTCAAAGGGTCTGAAGTTAATATCCATTTTCTTAACACTTCCTGAGTGGACATACTTCTTTCTTGAATGGATAGGTCCTTCAAACCTTATTGCATCCTTTCAACCTTGACAACTAATTCTCTTGAATTTTGTTCCTCCTACATTGTTACTTTGTTCTGTTGCTTCGACTTACCCTCTCGTTCTTCTACTAATCGATCTATTTTTCTAGCTATGAAATCCCTTAGTTCTTTCTTTTTCTTTTATGTGGCCTCTTCCTCTGCTTTCCTTCTAATCTGATCTTCCTCAATCCAAATCTTACCTATTAAAAGTGGGAAAGGGGCATTGTCCCCAACAAACTTAACGACTTCAAATTCCTCTTCAGTCGATGTTCCATGAACAGTAATAGGTACATTAGTAACTCTTCCACATAAAGTTATCATCTTACCCATAAACAAGCCTATCCTTCCCAATGAAGGTATCACAGTAGGATTTCCCAAAATTTTCCAAGTGTCTTCTGTCATAATATTTACTTGTGTTTATTCGTCCAAGACACAGTCTATGTCGAAGTCTTCTATCCTTGCGCTTATGCATTATTTTATTTTCAGGATCTTTGGTAAACTGACATCTTTGTGAACATCCATTGTTTCTTTCAACTGTACTAATGTAGTATGAACTTCCTCTGACCTTTTCTCTTTAGAACGTTTTAACATTCTCTTAGCCTTTTGACTTCCTTCATAGTTTTATTGCCTGATGTTCATCCTTTCAACTTTAGTAATCATTCTTGGGCAATCCTCAACCTCATGACCAACAATTTTACAAAAAAGACAAATAGGACCTACGCCGGGGAATTCTTTAGCAAGATGTCCTAGTATTCTATAGTTATAACACAATGTCAATCCTCTTTTTCTCTTGTATGTTCCCCAACCTCTTATGTACTACGCACTAGGATCACAATGTTGGACCTACCATATGCAAAAAAAAAATCTAGGTTCTTGCATCCACTTATTAGTCCAAAAACTCTTTCTTTGCATAATAATGACATATCTTTCTCCATTTCCATTAAATTTACTTAAATCATCTCTTTCTTCCAACTGCGCCCTAGCCTTCAGACTAGGACATAATCTATTAAACATACTTAAATTCATTCTTTTGAAACAAAAAATTTCAC
The DNA here is from genome assembly GCA_009831015.1 of Picea engelmannii. Lineage (NCBI taxonomy): Eukaryota > Viridiplantae > Streptophyta > Pinopsida > Pinales > Pinaceae > Picea > Picea engelmannii. Next base: position 87,589 of record ML823987.1, read on the forward strand.
TTATCTTTCTCTCGTCAAAAGCACAAAGCTTTACCTCTTTTCTTCAAATCAGATTTCTTTCTTAGAATAGAGCTTCACAAGTCAAGTAGAGTATTGCGCACTTCATCAGCAGATCTACACACAAAGCTTCTCTTTTATTTACTTCAGTTACCAACAATCACAGTTTTAGGTCCCGGCAACAAAACCATTTGTTGGGACAAGGGCAGACCTAGGGTTCAACGTTGAACATCGCACCAACAAAACCCCAACTATCAACCCTTTCAGAAACACCTGCAAAATAGGCGAAATCGCACCCGAGGTAGAAGTAGGGGTGGTTACAGGACGCAGGTGTCTATAACCAAGCTAGGACACATATCTGTGATAATAACACTTCATAGGGTATTCTATTAACACTTATAAGGTGATATGCATTAGTTTCCTAATCTTAGTAACATCATAGAACATACCTAAAGATAGATCGACGCAGTAAAGATTAAGCACTTCAACCACTTAGCACATAGCATTGAGTTAGATCTAACATTAATTTATCTTTAACACAAGTAAAGTATTAAGCATCAACATATCTATCTATCATACATAATAATCAAATCACTGAGAAGATTCATAACACAAACAACACAACACAAAGCAAACCAAAGACACAAGATATACATGGTTCACCCCAGTGTGGGGATACGTCCACCAACTACTTCATCTTCTTTATTATTCATCAATCTCTTACATTCTGTTACTCCTGTTCACCAAGCCACAGAGTCGGGCTTCACATAGGACAGGAGATCTACGCACTCTACACTAAGCACCAAATCCTCCTTCCAAAACTAGGTCAAGGCATAGAGCCAACTTTCTATCAAGCACAAAGCCTTACACATAGACATTCCCTTGCAAAAAGCCAATTGAATTACTTTCACTTAGCCACTTTCCACCACTACCCTTCTACAATACATTCTTACTTATTTATACTTTTACAATCCCTTAAATTAAGGCCTAATCATGGGAAAACTCCATGGGGCAACATCCCATAAACCATTAAAAAAACCCTAAAGAGCCCCTTATTGGGTCCACATAGCCCGAAAAATAAGTGATATTCATTATCTCAGCTTCGCCTTGGCGCTCCTTCCTCGACCAATATGTCGAAGTCCAAAAGTGGTCCAAACCTGACCAACGTTTCCTCAAAACTTGGTTAATGGCCAATAATCCTTATTCAGAACGGATTTGTGGTATGTTTTGAATCCAGAAAATTGAAATAGCATGAAAGGCTCTATGCCACTCATGATTTGGAGTTGTAATCAATAGTACACACCTTGAATAAGTGAAGACATTACCTCATGTAAAAAATATTTGAGTTGAGGACAGACCATAATGGTATAAAATATTTTTTTGATCATCCAACTTTAAATGCAAGGCAGAACAAATTGTTAGAATTCCTCTGTGAGTATGAAATTGAGATCAAGCACATCAAAGGAAAAGAAAACAAATTGGTTTATGCACTCAATAGGAGAGTGCATGAACTACATGCTACAACCATTAGCATGTTTCAAAATGATCTTAAAGGAAGAAATTTTGAGGCTACAAAATCATATTTGTAGTACATGGAGTTGGTAACAAAATTACAACAAGGTAAAATGCAACATAAAGTTGAAGATTATGAATTGGGAAATGATGGAATTATCCTATACAAGAACATAATTTATGTACCCAATTCTCATTAATTGAGGAGTACAATTTTGAATGAGATGCATAATGTATCTTATGTTGGACACCCAAGATATCAGAAAACAGTTGTTGCAGTCAAGAGCCAATATTATTGGCCATGAATGATGAAATAAATTGTTGAGTACATTGCTAAATGTTTGGAGTGTCAAAAGGTCAAGGTTGAGCATAGGCACCCAGCTGGGTTGCTGCAGCCATTACCCATTCCTGAGTGGAAGTGGGAAGTGGTGACAATGGATTTCATCACCAAATTTCCCAGAACAAGAAAGAAGCACGATGCTATCATGGTGGTGGTGGACAAGCTTACTAAAGATGCCCATTTCATTCCTATGAAGGTTACTCACAAGGCAACAAATGTTGTTGATACCCTGATGTTGGGAAACTGTTTCAAGTTGGAAGCAATATATTGTGGACAGTTTGAAATCCTAGAGGGGATTGGACCAGTAGCTTACATGCTTTCATTACCTACATCTATGATTATTCATAATGTATTCCATGTATAATTGCTCAATAAATACATACCTGATGCTAATCATATTATTGATTGGAATGTGATTCAGGTGGAGCAAGGAAGTGCTTTTCAAGTGTATCTGGTACGCATTATGGATTGGAAAATCAAACATCTCTGAAATTGAGCCATAGAGATTCCAAAGGTCCAATGGACCCAGTACAGTCCTGAGGATGCAACTTGGGAGCATGAAGATGTTATGCAGGCACAATACTCCCATGTTTTTTGAAGATTTTGGAAATCTTGTTGATATTATGTAAGTAAGATGCACTGAGGATAGTGCATCTTAAGGGGAGGGGATTGTAATACACCAAAATCGAGCCCCTGTTGAAGTCTAATGATGTTTATAGGCCAATGAGCCAAGTTTTTTTAAGTTGGGAGGCTTATGTGCTTATTAGGCCGGAGATCCTAGATGCTAAACGATAGGGAGCCTACTTTTTGTATATGTAAATACTCACATCATTATTATAATTACATCTTTGCGTGTAGAGCGACCACAAAGAAAGAGCTATGGGGAACTAAGATCCACTAGGTAGGGAAAGGGATGGGGTTGAGAGGCTAAGATAGAGGGCTTATTGCAAAGGGAATATTATAATATATTCCTAAAAGACTAAGGGTTGGGGAAATAACCCCTATTATCCTAAGTTCCTTTGGGGAGAGGAACGAACTCTAAGTGGAGAGGAATGAGATCCCAAGAAATCCATGTGTCAACTTGGGTGCATGAAATTTTATGGGGGAAAATATGTCATTGTGGGGGTTGGCTAGCCATTATTTCCATCCTTCCCATGCACACACGCACTCACTAGCTGACCTCTGCAACCTATGAAGATAAATCATTTTCCTATGAGTCACAACAGGATTGCACAGTTCCTGAGCCAAATCGCACCTTAGCCATTTTGTTGTTTCTACCCATGTTTTTTATGGACTGGTGTGTCTTGTTGTCATTACCAGAGTCCATACCCAATATCTCTATTGTAGTTACCCATTTGATTTAGGAGCTAGACATAAGAAGCAGGTTGTTAGGCCTATGGTTTGAAGAGGCGAGTTGTCAAGCCCATGGATTGAAGAGGCAGGTTGTTAGGCCTATGAGAAACTCTCTCCAGGTGAGAGAGATTGTTGGGGAAGTGATTTCTCCTGGAGGGATTCCAGCAACAACTACAGAGCTCTAAGAATTCCTAATCTGGCTTGTTGTTGAAACCCTGGAAGAGAAGTGGAGTAGTCGATGGATTGTGGAATAGTGAAGGTGTATATTCTCGGGGTGGGACAGGCATGTGGGGAATGAGATTTTGTGAGCGGTGGGTGTAAGTAGGCTCCTTGGAGGGAATCCTTCTTGTTGCATTGTGAAACTTTCCATAGTCTCAACCTAGCCTAGGAATCCCTTTACCCTGGGTGGATTTTAGTCCCAACTCGAGGGTGACCCACTACTGATAGCTTGAAGCAGCGTAGTCTAAGGTTGGGAAGTTCGTGGAAGTTTTGCACGCAGTTGGTGGTATTCTCATAAAAATATAAGTACCATTTCTATGTTAATTTGTATGATGTTTATCATGTACATGTATTTATATTTATAGGAATGACATGTGTTGCTCCATGTCTACTTTACTATGATTTCCACATTTAATTGGTGTATTAGTAGAATGCATATTACTTGTTTAATTTTATATGTATGATTTTCCTCAAAGATATCTATCTGTCATAGCCCAACAGGTCTATGCCTGGGTATGGACAGTTTGATTATCATAACAGAGTGAGAAGTTATGTTTTGTATTTAGTTTTAAGTGGCATTTCCCAGTAGAAGGTTGGGGGTGTTACAAATTGGTATCAGGTTTTGAACAGAGCAGTTTGGTTTTGAAGTAGTGGTGTGTCCCCAACCTGGGTGGCCGGGAGACGTTACATATAAGTTCATTTCGGTTTTCCCACATCCATTATATTTGATCGAGAATCCTACTTTCTTGAGGAATTATGGTTATATTTGTGGGGTTTAATGTACACTAATATTTAGAAGAGAATTGATTTCCATCCACATACTGATGGAAAAATGGAAGTGATCAGTAGAACAATGGTACACTTACTACGAGGATATTGTAGAAAGCATCATAATATTTGGGATGAATAGTTGTATTATGTACAACATTCCTATAACCATGTCATACATAGAGGTCTCCTTTTGATACATGTTTTGGATATTTTCTTAAGTTTCCTCTTGGGAACGATTTAGTGGCAGATGGATGGAATGATGCATAAATCCAAGAAGTTTATTGAGAAGATCCAATTGGTTCATCAAGTTGTACATGAACAATTGGAGAAGAGATTAGACAAGTATAAGGCTAGGCATGACAATAATTAGTTTGATCACCACTTCCAAGTTGATGATCAATTTTGGCTATATATTAGAAAATAATTCCTTAAAGGTGAAGGTAAAAAGATTAATCCAATCATGTATGGTCCATTCAAAATCTTGGAAAATATTGGTGACAATGATTTCCAGTTGGAGTTACCTCCATATATGAATATGTATTCCATGGTTAATGTTGAAAAATTGAAATTGTATGAGCATCCTATTATCATGTATCAAGGTGAGAATGTTCAAGTTCCTTATGGTTATGATTTTGCTCCTAAATATTTCAATGGGTTACAGGAAGACGCTATTCTTGATAGGAGGTTAAGTACTTCACAAAGAGGTGATGTAGAGTATCTTCGTGTGGGTCTAAAAGGAATCCATCTAATCAAAGTAAGATGGATGGAAACTAGAAAAGTGAGGGAGATGTACCCTCACTTATTTTCTAAATGAAACTACACTTTTGGTGGTCCAAAATATTCTTAGTGGGGAGGAGTGATCCAGGAGGATCTCCATTGATCCAATCAGAAAGATACTCCAATAGAAACTGGAAGTTGTTCAACGAATTAAACATAAAATATATCTTCCATGTCAATGTATTATTGATTGTCAAGGTGTATCTCTCAAAGGATATCGAGTTCCAAGGTTGGAACGATCTATTTCGCTAAAAAATCATGGAAAATCACACTAGAATGGCACATCACCCATATAGTCAATTCATGTTTGTATACATGGCATGCAAATCACTACGATCAAGGGATCCTCAAAATGTCGTTTGAACAAAGTGAGGAAAAATTATCTTAAAATATGTTGATTTTGATGGGGGGAGATACCAGTTAAGGAAAGATATATTTTGGATTTCCCTTGATAAATACCTATATATATAATATACATTGAGTAGAGATTAGGAATTATTCAACTTTCTAGTCATTATTGGGAATATGGTTGAGGTCTACTTGTTGGCACAGGGGCAGACCCAGGGTTCAATACTACAACAACGCACCAACAAAACCCTAACTACTGGCCCTTTTGACAACACCTGTGAAGTAGAAGAAGTCTCACCTAAGGTAGAGGCAGGGGTAGTTGCGAGACTCAGGTGTCTGCAACCTTAGTTGGACACAGATCTGTGATTATGATACTCAATAGAGCACTTAGCACCATCAAATCCTTAATATGAAATCAATACTTACTTCACTAATAAAATAGAGCTTCGCAACATTCACACTAATCTAATGTAGTTAAGTACTTAGCACAAAAATATGGATCAAATATAATAGAAGCAAGCACTAAGCACATTCATAGAAGTCAGATCTAACATTCTTACACATCATTAGCACAAAGCATGAACATATTTATCTATCTCTATCAAAGAACTTAGAAAGAGAGTCGTAAACAAATTAAGACAAGCAAAAAGCATAACAACACAGTATTTATGTGGTTCACCCCACCCTAGGGCTATGTCCACCAACACTTATTCTTTATTGTCTTCATTCAATCGGTTAAAAGCACATAGCCTCAAAAACCTTACTCCGCACAGGACAGAAGATCTACGTAGCTTGCTAGATCCTTCTTCCTTGCATTACAACACTAAGCCTTCCACAATCTGCTACAAGGAACTGCACTTAGCTCTGCAAGTCTCTTACAGTCACGTACAAAGCACTTATAGACTCTACTTTCACTTAGCATACATTCACATCACATAGATGCACCACCCTTCGATCTATCATAAGCGTCTATTTATATATTACAAAATAGGCCTAAACATGGGTAAACCCATGGGCCGACATCCCATTCCCGTTACATATTTCCACATCCCAAAAAGGGGTCAAGATCCCACGATCTCTGCTTCATCTTGCGCTCCTCCTTCGACAGGCTGTCGAAGTCCAAAAACACGTCAAACCTAACTACATATCAATAAAACTTGGTCAAGGGCCAACAGGCCCCCAACACTCACCTATGACTTGTCCCGAGTCACTCTGATGTAGGAAGTTCTACATCGAACGCTTCAAGCTTGGATCAAACTCCTTCGACTTGTTGCTGTGCTATGTGCTCATTTTCAACAAATTATTGAATGACTGCATCATTCATAGGTCCTTCCAGGCGTTGTTCTGTTGTGGTGCTAACCTGCTCCAATTCTGCTCCCTGGCCTTCTACCTCTGTAAACAAATGTAGGCCTTATATTGTACCGATTTGAGTTTCTGAGTTATCTCCATAACTTTGCTCTGGATATTATGGATTTGTTGTTTGGTGGTTCTCTGCTCTTGAGATCTCACCATTCTTTCCACAGCTGATAGAGACTTCAGCTCTGCCTGTAGTGTTTTTTATGTGTTGCTTCGTTTCTTGGAGCTGCGACTCCAGTGCTTGCAACTCTGGGTTCTCGGTAAGTTTATCATATGTCTGAGCATTGAAATCAACAAATTTCTTGCATTCTAAGGTAAGGGCCTTCAGTCTGTCAATTGCGCTATGAGTAGCGGCTTCTCGCTGGTCCCTTACATCCTGTGGAGTCTCGGGCACAGTGCATAGTTCTAAATTTGCAATGTGCTATTGTAGTTGTTGGATCACTTCTTCAAGTTTCACTACTTTCTTCGTGACTTGATCCTTTGCCTTTACTTCTACGACAGCCACAGAGTGAAGCACTTTGTTGACCATTTATTTTACTTCGAGTTGCTCCATGAGCAACTGTTCCTTGTCTTTCTGTAGTTGGGATTTTTCTTCGTCGAACTTTTCCTGGAGAGAAAGCTTCTCCCATTCTGTAGTACTCCATTGCTCTACAAGGACCCCTTGTACTTGTGTCAAAGCCTAGGTGGCTTGCGTTGTTTCTTCTTGTTCTCTTCGAAGGCAATCTTATATTGTATCAACTACTTGGTGGATTTGAGATGGCTCATCTCCCATTTTTGGTGTTCCTAATGGAAGAGGCACAGTGGAGACTGTGCGGTTGGACTGTAGTGCTTGTTGTACTCCTTGGAGCTCAATATCGATTCTATTGTACATTGCTTCCTGCTTAGCCTATTGTTTCTCTTCTATCTCCAGCGAAGCATCATTCAGGGTTGTTATAATGAAATCGAAGTCATCTGAGGTGAGGATAGTCTGCATTTTGGTCATAGAAGATTTTGATTTCTTTTGGGAGGAAGGATTCAAGGGGGAAACCTTCCTTTTCTTCGAGGGGTCCTCCTCATCTCTAGGTGGTGTAACCTCGCCTTTCCTCTGTTCAAATTCTACACCATCTATCTCTCTGCCATCACCTCCTTGCTCTGGTGAGATGGAAGAAGTCTTCACAAATGCATTGTCTAAATCCTGAACCTCTTCAATTTTCTTCATCCTTCTAAGTCCAGGTGTATCCTGCGTAGTTTCTAGACTGTCTATATCAGATATCTTCGTAGGGTCTACTGGAATGAGGAGGTCCACCGAGCAGTCCTTGGTGATATCCTCCAAGTCCTCCTCCATTATCTTGTAATAGGAATGAAGTTACTGATTGTGCTCATCAGCGCACGTTGTGATGTAAATGAAATGGCGGTCTGCGCTGAATTTCATCAAAGGTCGGAACCTATGTAAAGTATTTGTAGTTATGAGAGGCGCAGACTGTATGGCTACCTTCAACTAGTTGTAGTATGCGTGAAATACAACATTGGGCTACCACTATTTATTCATGTCGCTTGAATACCATAGTGTGTTGAAATTTGCAGCCAATGGTTCAAATGGCTCGATGTCTAGGAAGGTCGCGCCTTCCGGCATCTCACAGGAAATGAAAGCGATCAGGATCAATTGCCAGCTGAAGTGAAATTTGTACCCTTGATCCTGGGCTTCTCTGCAGTCAAGTTCTAATTGGTTCATCGGGTACTTCTCCCAATTCATTTGTAGGCCCTTCCCGCACTTCCCTGTGAGGTCGACTAAAAAACCAGTCACTTGGGTGGGTCGGTTCTTGCGTACTAAATTTTCTGTGATCAATTGATAGGTGAAGCTCACTGTGCCACTCTGGATAGAATCTACCTTGTAGCCTCTCATTCCCTTCTTGACATCGCCATAGGTGTCCTTGATCCTTTGAGCTAGAGCACGATCCATTATTTTTCCGGGATAGAAATCATTTGGGTCAGGGCCTTGCATACTTAGCCCTGTGATCTGATTTATCAATGTCGGATCCACTATTCTGTGATGGTTTAACCATACATAACCTCCATGGTAACAAGAAAACAACAATTTGACACATGCATTCACCTCCTGGTGTCGTCTGAAGTGCGAAATCTTCATAACATTCAACATGGTGGACTGTGTGAGGTTATGGGTCCATGACTACAGGACGATATTCAAATTCCTTCCCTTTGTTCTGGTCAGGTACTTATGTAGGGCAAGCATGTTGTAAACTTTTCGATCGCCAAGGTCGAAGTCTCTAAACTTCAACACTACAATCTTTTCTTGGTCTATGTGAACTACGCATATCCCCTTCGGGAGGTACGTAGTGACCAAGGCATACTCAAAATCTCTAGGTACGCTGTCGTAGTTTACAACATCGTTCAAAGGTGGTATATAAGTAGGTAATATGCTCGGAATCAACTTAGCATTCACGAGATCATCCCTGTGCTTATTTTGTTTCTCATCTGATGGCCAGGATGGTCCAGCTCGAGCAATTGACAGAGAGGTTGGCAGTCCTCTCGTGGATGATGCTTGCACACCTATGGATAATCCTCTCTCCGACATGACTCTTTCAATCATCAAGTCGATCAAAACTTCCTCAACAACTCTTTCTGCAGCGCTCAACTCGTCCGACATACACGCTCGGGGTTAACAATCTCAGGTTCAGGGAGGGTAGCTTAGACATAGTAATGACAGAGAGGGAAGAAGCACGATGATGATGGTATAAACTCAACATAGTCTGTGGGCTCAAATTATCAATTGGAAAAATTGTTCTCGGTGCGTGGCGCAGTGGGATAAATAGGTAACTTGACAACGGGTCACTTGCAACAGGTATGAGGTCTTCATTAACTCAGTTTTGTCTGTTATGGTGCGGTCTCAATGGTTGGATGGCAAGCTGGATGGCCATAAATGGTTTTCTATCCATTCAGAGAATTGATCTAATGGTTATAACGTTCCCTAATGGCTATATTGCCTCTCCATGGCGAAGTGCCATGTGTCACTATTCTGATATCTCGGCGAAGCTCCATTTTTTCAAATTTTCCTTCTGTGAGGTTCCCTCTGGGACTTTCTGTAACTTTTCAATCTTATCCCTCTTCTTACTTAGCTTTCTAGCCTTCTTTCCAGTGAGCTTCATCTCAGTATGACTTTTTCCATTCTGATTCTTATCTTCTCTTAACATAGTTACTTCGCGTTGTTGAAATTATTTCCTAGGATTCAGGGGTAGTACCTATTCTTTGTCTGGGATAAGTACTTCATTCTTCTATTGGTCTTCTAATGTTCTTACAGCTTCGACATCTGGGTCCCTAGTGTTAAATAACTTTGATATGTTCTCCTGTTCTGCAATCAAGTGTGTGATCCTTCTAGTCATGAATTCTTTTAACTCCTGCTTTTGTTGTTCTAACACTGCTTCTTCTTCTTTCCTTCTGGCCTGGTCTCTTTCAATCCAAGGGCTGGCTAGTAAAATGGTAAATGGGGTGTTGTCTTCAATAAATTTAATAATCTCAAAATCTTCTTCTGTTGAAGTTCCATTGGCATTCATAGGTATCTGAGTGAGCTTCCCACATAGGTTTACCAGTTTTACTCTGAATAATCCTATTCCTCCTAATGAAGGAATCATAGAAAGATTCCCTATAGCTTCCCAAGTTCTTTCTATCATGATATTCACTTGTGTTTCCTCATCCAGAACACAGTGAATGTCAAAGTCTCCTATTCTTTCTTCGATGCATTCTTTTGCTTTGAATATCCATGATAAGCTGATATGTCGGTGGTCATTCAAGGTTTCTTTCATCTGTAACAATACTTTCTCTGACTCTTTCTAGGATTCTGCCATTTCTGGATCTGCCTTAGGGTTTTCCTGGTTTAGATTCATTATTTCAACTTTGGCAATCATTCTAGGGAAATCCAACACTTCATGGTCCATAGATTTGCAACAAAGACAACTAGGTCTTCTTCCAGGGCATTCCTTAGCAAGATGTCCTAGTCTTCTGTAGTTGTAACAGAGGGTTAATCCTCTCTTTATTTTAAATGATCCCCAACTTCTCCTATACTACGCACTAGGAGCATAGGAGATAACCTGCAACAAATTCTCTCTAGGATCCTGCATCCATTTGTTAGTCCAAACATTATTTCTATGTATAGGTATAACATATCTTTCACCATTCTTGTCAGATCTATTAATATCAAATATTCCTTCATCTATCAATACCCTAATTTTCAAACTAGGACATACTCTATTAAACATACCTAGATCCATACTCTAGAAATAAAAATTTCCACTTATCTTACTTCTACAGAGCACAAAGCTTCAAGATCTAAAACTATTCACTATTCTTACCTTTATCAAAGCACAGAGCTTGTAGATCTTACCTATTTTAATCAGAAATTCTCACTTTTACCTTTCTTAGAGAACAAATCTTCTAGATCTTGCTTCTCTCCTTCAGATCCGACTTCTTTTCTTCATATCGGGTTCTTTCTTTTAGCACAGAACTTTATAAATCAAGTAGAATACTATGCACTAGAGAGAAAAATATATGCATAGTGCTTTCACAACTTCTGGATGAATCTTTGCACAAAGCTCCTTCTTTCTCAGTTCCTAGCAATCACAGTTTCAGGTCCCGGCAACGGAACCATTTGTTGGCACAGGGGCAGACCTAGGGTTCAACTCTACAATAGCACACCAACAAAACCCTAACTATCGGCCCTTTCGGAAACACCTACGAAGTAGATGAAGTCTCACCCGAGATAGAGGCAGGGGTGGTTGCGAGACTCAGGTGGCTGCAACCTTAGCTGGGACATAGATCTTTGATTATGACACTTAATAGAGAACTTAGCACCATCAGATCCTCAATATGCAATCAATACCTACTTCGCTGATAAAATAGAGCTTCGCAGCATTCACACTGATCTAATGTATTTAAGTACTTAGCACAAACAGATGGATCAGATCTAGCAGAAGCAAGCACTAAGAACATTCATAGAAGTCAGATCTAACATTCTTACACATCATTAGCACAAAGAATGAACATATTTATCTATATCTATCAAAGCACTTAGAAAGAGAGTCGTAAACACATTAAGACAAGCACAAATCATAACAACACCATATTTACGTGGTTCACTCTCACCCTGGGGCTACGCCCACCAACTCTTCTTCTTTACTATCTTCAGTCAATCTATTATAAGCACAAAGCCTCAAAAACCTTACTCCACACAGGACAGAAGATCTGTGCAGCTCGCTAGATCCTTCTTCCTTGCGTTACAACACTAAGCCTTACGCAATCTGCTACAAGGACCTGCACTTAGCTTTGCAAGTCTCTTATAGTCATGCACAAAGCACTTATAGACTCTACTTGCACTTAGCATACATTCACATCACATAGATGCACCACCCTTCTCTCTAGCCTAAGAGTCTATTTATATATTACAAAATAGGCCTAAACATGGGTAAACCCATGGGCCGACATCCCATTCCCATTACATATTCCCAGATCCCAAAAAGGACCCAAAAAGGGGTCGAGATCCCGTGATCTCTGCTTCGTCTTGCACTCCTCCTTCGACAGACTATCGAAGTCCAAAAATAGGTCAAACTTGACCAAATATCAACAAAACCTGGTCAAGGGCCAACACTACACATGGAGTGAAAGTCTGTGTGAATGAAAATGAATGCAAAGGTTCTCTGAGTCATATCCTAGATGCATCTAAATATCTACAAATCAAAGCGATAGAGGTGATGGATGAACAAACATCTGGACGTTACATTGAAAATGGATGCTATAGTATAAAGGCCAAACTTTATCCATTTCTAATGCAAAGCATATTCTTCTGCCACTGGACAAATAAATCCCTTGTTGAATATTTGGGGTATTTGGGGGAAGAATTATTTCATTGGAAGATTTATTGATCCATATTATATTGATATTGACATGAAGGAAGAGATATAACTAGGAAAAACATATAGATATTTCAAGGAACATAGTAATATAGTTAAACTCAGATTCTAATAATGAATGGAATACAAAAGACTATAAAATGCAAAGTACACATACTAGCTAGAATGGTAGTAGCTTATCCCTAAATTGAGAGATGTGTCAACTAAACTCATTCACAAGAAGATGATTAAAAAGAGGCATAAAATTCCTTTTAACATAAAGCATCAATGAGAGAACCCTAATCCCAGAAGATGAAACACCAAATGAATTGTGGGCCCCGATGTGGTTAGTTGATACATCAACTTCCTAGGGGAATAATATTTTCATGCGATCTATGTTTGGGGTGGTTGATAGCTCATTGAAAAGGTATATTCTAGAATTGAACATTTTGAATGGACTAATACATGACTTTTCATATCTATTGGGCGTTGTTGCACCAAAAAATCATCGTTTAGGGCCTTAAAACGACTTTGGAAGTTTTGGATCCGAAAAATTATAGAAAAAATGCCAAGATTTGGAACCATTCTAAATTAGTGGAATAGGTGGGTGGTTACCAGTATCCACCTGGATCCATCCTCCCCCCATAGGAAGAAATGGTCCCCATTGCATCAAGTTCCTACATCATGTGGGGAAACTTATTTTGTATCGAATTCCTAGTGAGCCACTTTCCTTGGTGAAGAAGTTTTATTTCTTTGATGACATGATAGAGTTGGATGTTCTACTGGCGGGTGCCATTCATATTGGTGTCCATGATCCGATCAACTATCACTTATCAATGCAATTAGGATTTAGTTATGTAGGGTCCAAGTTATTTCCCATATATGAAGTTTCTAGGAGAGGTGGAAAATGTGGTTGAAGTAGTTCAACATTTAATACGGGGTGCAAGCCCAAGAAAGGGCGAATACTTAATTTGAAATCATTCTCACCCATATCCTTGGGGATGGTGTAAGGTCTATATCATAGTGTACGAATCTTCTGATGGGTTCTTGTGAGGTTCTTTGTTTGAAAATGCAACCATACCTTATCTCCCACATAAAACATGTGTGGTACCCGATGTTGATCATGGAATTTCTTATACTTAGCATTGGATTTCTGTAAAATATCATGAACGTGTTCTTGGATGTGCTAGATTCATTCAAAAAAATTGGGTGCTCATTCAACCTTCATTTGAGATTGGGAGGAGTCTTCCTATGTAGATGCAATGGGCAGAGCTACATCAATGGGGGCCAATGGATGGAACCCAAAGAACACATGAAAAGGGATATGGATAATAAAGTTGTGGAGGGATATATTGTAGCTATGTTGAACTCAAGAAGGATCTCATCCCATGTGCATGGATGTTTGGAATTGTACATTCTTAGGATACAAAAAAATCATCATGTTGACTACCTCTATTTATCAATCAGTTTGTGGGTGGAAAACAATCGATTTGGTCAGCTTGGTGTCCATCATTTACCATAGGATGGACCAAAAATTACTCAAGAACCTATTGTCTTGATACGAGATAATGGTCTGTGGGAGCCTAAAATGAACCCAAACATGCTCAAATAATATCTTAGCATTGGCCTCTACTGTGATACTCTTCTTCCAAGGTGTCAAAACTGCAACTTAGAGAATCGATCAATGACCACGAAGACACAGTCATTCCTATGCTTGGTTGAAGGTAGACCAGACATGTAATCCATGGAGATGGACTCCCAAGGCCTATCGAGAGTAGGAAAAGGGGTGTATAGTCCCTATTTATTAATGGAAGTTTTGGAAATGGCACAAGAAGTGTTAGATCTGATATACTTGCTGACATATTTTTGAAGTTTTGACCAACAAAAATGATTTTGTAGTACTACCACTATTTTTTCACGCCAAAGTATCCTACCACCCACCTGTAATGTGTTTCCCAAAACAAATTTTCACACTCTCATGAAGGAACACATAGATGGGTCAAACGTCGTAGCATTCCATCCTAAATATGAAAGTCTAGAACAAGTTTTCCTGTGCTCAATGTCTGATAGGTAGAAATAGAGTCAGAGTCATTTTTGTATAATTTTGGCCACCTAGAGGTCTCATTCCCAAAGGAATTAAGAACCATTGTTAGAGCCACAACAAGGGGTCGACTAATGTAGTATGCAACATGGTTGGTGTTTCCCTTATTGTACTTTATTTTCAAGTGGAATTTTTTTAGGTATGTGGACCACTTATGATCATGATCATTCTATCAATTTCCTTGTGTCTGCATGAATTGTAGAGGCCCTTGATCAATGTGGATAAATATTTCCTTTCCCAGAATGTAATTATTCCATTTTCGACATGAATGTAAAACGGAGTACATCTATTTTTAGTAAGTGGGGTATCTGCAAAAAACATCAGATAGTATTTCACTGTGATAGGCCACCAGATTCCCATGTTGAAAAAGAACTGCACCGATAGAATAATTTGAGGCATACGTCTCAATCTCAAATGGATGTTGTAGGTTTGGAAGAATAAGGACTGGTGCTAAGCAGAGGTAGAATTTTAAATCCTTGAATTTGTTTTGTTTTTATGCAACCCAAACAAACTTGGCCTTGGCTCAGCCCTTGGTCACTTGGCTTAGGGCCCAAGCGATATGAGAGAACCCCAACACAAACCTGTAGTATATATTTGTGAGGCCTAAGAAGTTGCGGAGCACAATTTTGGTTGGATCCACATCCACACCCTACTCATCCATTATGTATCCCAAATATTGAATTCTTTGCATGCCAAAATAACACTTCTCCAAATTGGTGTATAACTTGTGTTGTCGCAAGGTTCCCAAGACCTATTGAATGTGATTCAAATTTTCCTACTATTATTTTCCAAATATGAGGATGTCATCCATATATATGACCATAAAGGAGTTTTTGAATGGACACAATATATCATTTATCATCCACATGAATGTGGTCGGGGCATTAGTCAAGATGAAAGGAATGACCAACCACTCGAAGAGATCTTCTTTAGAATTGAAGGATATATTCCATACATCAATTTTCTCAATCAACACTTGGTGGTAGCCTAAATTCAAATAAATCTTACTGAAAATTTTTGGCACTCTTGAGCTGATCTAGAAGATCATCAATCCGGGGATTGGGTACCGGTTATTGATTGTGATCTTGTTCAGGGCTCTGTAATCAAAACAAATTCTCCATGTCTCATCCTTATTATATACTACAACAATTGGGCTCTCTCAAGGTAAGGAGCTTGGTCTAATGTGGCCCTTCATAATTATCTCTTGGATATGGCATTTAATTTCTTCATTCTCTAGAATAGAGTGCATATATACAAGGCCATTAGGGAGAGGAGAACCATGTGTCAAATCAATTGAGTGGTTTAACTAATAGTGCAAAGGAACCCGAGTAGGTAAGGAAACGATGTATTTGTGTTCTTATAATATCTTGTCCACATGCTTCTACTATGTAGAGAGACCTCGTGCAAAGGTTTTTTTAGTTGCAGTGATCATTCGTTCACCTTCCAACTAGAACATAAAGAGGAAAAATTTCTCACTGTGAAAGACCACCTTTCTTTACTTCTTCGTAGAGATCAAAGAGACTGCAATAGTTGGGACTGCCTCTGGTACCCTGCAAAGTTGACCTCCTAAAGTAATAATGACGCTATGGGGTGTAGATTCGTAAACAACATGACACTTGCACACATATGGTTGTCCTAAAACAACATAACAAAATTCAAGTGGGAAAACATCTCACAATTCCTCATCTTTGAAAGGTTTGATGCCATTGTGTAGGAGGTGTTGCTAGCTGACACAGATGTCTCATACCTAGTTGAGACCATCGATGTATGGATGAGGGTCAGAAATTACTATTAGGTTCAACCTCTTGAAGACCTCTTCTAGTATTAGGTTCTTTGGCTACAATTGTCATTAATGAAATGGAGTGGGGTCCCCTTCACCCACATTTGTGAGTGGAATAGGCACTCCCCTTCTTGAGGTTCCTCCAGTTCCTCTAGTTGGACCTTTGTGGTAGCAATGGTGACATTGGGTTCCACATCAATGATTTATTTTCCCTTATTCGATTCTGAATTTGATTTTGAGTCGACATTCAACTTTCAAGCTTTCATCTCATCCAAAAACAATTGTTTGGAGCAACATTCATCAGTGTTGTCCCAAGGGATTTTGTGGAACTCACGACACTTTCCATTGTCCTTGAATTTCCATTGCCCTTATTTTCTTGAGGCTTAGACTGGTTGTCCTAGGGTTGGCCATCCTTGCTCTATATTTTTTTATGGGAGTTAGGGCCACCTTTATCATGTTTCTGCTATGATGGTTTTGCAGAACTGAAATCCCACTTATTCTTTTGCTTGAACATTTGCTCGATATTGACAGCATATTGGTAAGTGACTCCTAGTGAATAGATGTATAGGAAATACATATATGTTTGGATGTACCTATGTAATCCATTGTGGTACTTTGGAACTAGGTGTCACTTAGAGTCTTTAATACCCAACGTTTTTCATAAGGTATGTAATATTTTGGTGTAATCTGGCACTGTCTGGTCTCTCTCCTGACATAAAGTTTTTCATCTTTTGTATTGGTTTTCATAGTTTCCAAAAGGGTAGTATTTCTCCTTGAGGGCATAAAACAAATCCTCCCAAGCAGGTTCTGGATCAAAAATTGTAGAATCATCTCTGACATGTTTCTCATTGTAAGTTTCCCATCAATGTCTAACATGGGGAATGGATTTAAGGAGCATGAAGGTGATTTTTTCAATGTTAGAAAAAAATTGGATAGAGAAATAACCCTCTAACAGACTTAACTATTTTTCCAAAGTGTCAGTGTCTATATAGATTTCAAATAAAGGAATATCAAAGTTAACTTGTACCTTGAAGGGCGTCACACCTTTGAAGTGACTGCTGGTTGAAGGTGACTCCATTGTTTTTGGCAACCATCGAAATATCTGGGTGAAATTATCCATCATCGCATTCCTCTGTTGCACAAGGGATTCTTCGAGAAATAGTTTGATAGGATCTCTTGATCAACCATCTATATTTTATTATACCATGGGAGTTTTCTTGGGTTGGTGGGAGTGTTCTTCCCCAAGCTCAACCAAATCAAGGCCCAACTCTTGATAACCTAACCTCATCGAGGACATGCATAGAGAAACAACAAAGAGAAGATTGATCTAATACCACTTATCCATATTATATTGATAATGGCATGAAGGAATATATATAAAAAGGAAACACACATATATATATATATATATATATATATATATATTGCAAGGAACATAGTAATATAGTTAAACTTAGACTCTATTAATGAATGGAATACAAAAGACTGTAAAATGCAAAGCACAAAAACTAGCTATAATGGTGTTAGCTTATTCCTGAAGATAGATATGTTTCGACTATGCTCATTCATAAGAAGATGATTACAAAGAGGAAAAAAATTAATTTTAACATAAAGCATCAATGCGAAAACCCTAAACATCCAAAACCCTAACCCAAGAAGATGAAATGCCAAAAGGTTTGTGGGCCCCAATGTGGTTAGTTGATACGTTAACTTCCTACGGGAATAAATTTTTCATGCAATCTTCAATTGGGGAACTCAGTAACCCATCATAAAGGTATGGTTGAGAAGTACACATTTCAAACAACTGAGTACATTCTTTTATATATCTATTGGACTTTGTCGGGCCAAAAAAACGTCGTTTAGGTCCTCAAAATGACCTTGGAAGTTTGGGACCTGGAAAAATATAGAAAAACTACCAAGATGTGGAACCATTATGAGTGGAATAGGTTGGTG
The DNA here is from genome assembly GCA_009831015.1 of Picea engelmannii. Lineage (NCBI taxonomy): Eukaryota > Viridiplantae > Streptophyta > Pinopsida > Pinales > Pinaceae > Picea > Picea engelmannii. The sequence continues at coordinate 105,972 of ML823987.1, forward strand.
GACACTAGTATCCACCTGGATCATTAAGGAAAGCCTAAGTTTATTAATTGTGGGAAGAATCCATTTCTATCTTCCTAGAGAACCTCAGAGATAGTTTAATTGTGGGAAGAAGTCATTCATTGATGCACTTTGCATATTTTTAATAGATTAGTGCATCACTTGAAGTGGACCTGGAGATGTATCCCATGAGGGTGAAATACATTTACAACTTGTTGAGCATTGTCTATGTTTCCGGTTCTTGTTTATTAGTCCTTGAATGGTGTTTTTTGAATTCAATAAGCCAATTGTTTTAATCACAATTGTGGGAAATTGAGAAGTTGATTAAATCAATATGAATCAATGGTTTTAAAACAAATCCTTTAGCACTAGTTTTGAATCACTTCAAGAAAACAATGTTTGGTTATTTACTGAATACTAGGAATTCAAGAAGCATTGTTATCTCTTGCTACTACAGATGGAAAAGAAATATGAGACAATTAATGGATTGTAAGATTGCAAACAAGGTCTTGATCTAGAAATTAATAAATTGAAAATTATTGTGAAGAATTGTGATGATGAGCTTACAAGCTCTTCGATTACTTCTTCTACATTTGATGCACTTACTTTTATCCCTGCTAATTGTAAGAAGGATTATATTGATTCTTTGACACCTTCTCATTCTTTGTTGGCTACTAATTTTTTGTTTTCTCCTAGTTTTGAGAAAAATACTATAGGAATTAGGTCTCGACTATTGAACAAGATGGTCTATAATAGAGGTGGACTTGGAAAGAATGGATAGGATATTTCTATTCCACTTACCCATAAGTTGATATTTCCTAGAGAAGGTCTTGGATATGATGAAAAATCATTGAAAAATAGGAGTTTCTTTACATAAAATAAAAGGGTCTTGTTTGTTGAAGGAGAAATTCATCGAATTGAGTTGTGGAAAGATAACTAACTATTAATTATTTTTTTAAGATGAATGAAAAATTGGTTGATTATAATATGCCAAAATTTGAAATTTTCATTACAGATGACATTGTTGTTGATGTGCAATGTTGTCCTGAACCTTAAGTTGAGCAAGAAATCGATATTGCACCTTCTTTTTAGCAGGAACATACTTATTTTCCACATCAACATACTCATTATAAGGATCAAAGGAATTTTTCCAAGGATCAAAATGCTTGGAATAATGAAAATATGTTTTAGATATCTCTAGAAGAGGTATGAAAGACAAAATTTTGGACCCATATTGGATGTCGAGGTTGATTGTAGTTGGATTGATTAATGGTTTTGGTAGCATTTTAATAGGTGTTTGAGGATTTCCTATATATGTGTATCATCGATTCCATAGTGGAAAATTATCATCTTTCTTGATATTGATCAATTGGAGTGGTTGACTAAGGTTCGAATAGAGGTATTAGCTCATCGAGTTTCAACTAGAGATGTTTTGTTGTTTTTATTTGATAGTGGTGTTCTTTCCTTATGACTTTAAGGTCTTATGGATTAATGTATTACTCCCTCAATGATACTTATGTTAGGGACCTAACCTACCTAACCCCTCAAGTGGGTAGAATAATATATTTCCATGTATTAAAGGTCAATATTAATAAGGCCTAGAAATAAGGAGGAATAAGTCAAATGTAAGAAGACCTAATAGAAGCTTCTGCTTCTAGAAGGATCTTCCTCTATATTGTTCTTTTGGATAGATAGATTTAGTATAAATAGGAATAGAGGGTATGATAAGTTTTTTCTTGGATATTATTGTAATAGATCTCTCTCTTCTCTGTTGGAGGTTGCCCCCTTGAACAAGAAAGTGAACATTGCTATTAGTAATCAAAGTGCTCTTTCTGGTGTTATTTTGGTATTATTTTTGTATTATTGTGGTGTTTTTGTAGTTATATCATTGTTTTTCTGCCATTTCTAGCTAATTATTTATGTTCTGCATACTATTTTATATCTAAAATATTACAAGTGGTATCAGAGCACCTTCCTCGAAAGAAAATTGTGGGTTAAATTTTTTTTTAGAGTAGACGTATTCTGACGTCTTTAAGATAAAGAGTTATGTCGTTATGCACATAAACCCGCGGTCGAGGATTAATACACGTAGGAAATACAAGTGGTACTTAAGTGCACATTTGTTGGCCACCCTTGTAACCCTTGTCGGTACCCCTTTGAGTGGTAGCACATCAGACAACACCTGTATATGGATTGACCTAGATCTCCTAAATCCCTCCATATATAAACCAATCGACCACCTGACTACAATAGTGCCACTGAGAACATGACTTGGGAAGATACGCTCTAGTACCTGGGTAGTCGGGTAGTACGACTAAGGTTACGGTCTAGGCTCCTTAGTTGGTGCCCGAAGATATTGGGTCAAGTACTACTGTTGGACCCCGCATGTATATCAGAGAGCTAAAGCACAGGGAAAACCCTTGAATACCCTAACACTAGGGAAGGAAACATAAATAGAACCAACAAGATCTATTGTCGTGTTACAATGTCTTATGCATTTTGTTACGAAATTACTACACATTTATTCTTGTTAAGCATTTGGGAATTTTGTCACTGCAATATTCTTCAGGCTGGAGCATAACTCTGCAGGAGTAAAAAAAAAAAAAAACAAGTATAGTGGTCCCGCCGACACACTTATTTCGGACCTATTCCATTGGATTCCCCATTTCTCCTTGATCGTAATCATACCCTTCATTTTTAATCCTTTTTGTTTCAATGGACCCGACCCCTTCTCAGTTTCCCTATTTTTCACCTATTCCATTATATTTCCCTTCAAGCATTAATCGTTGTGGTACCTATCACTTCTAAGTCCTTTTTTTTGTCACACCCACCCATTTTTTTCCTTACCCACACTTCCCCTCTCCAAATGGCCACCACTCACAACCAAGAACTCCAAACTTGCATCAATCAAGCCCATGTCTCCATCGAACATCTCACATCTCAGATGGATTCTACCCATTCCTGTAACATTTAAGTTTTAAACCTATGAAGTAAAGAAATGCATATAAATTCTTAAGCAAAACAAAATTTAATCAATGGCTCATACATAGAGTACATAGAGATTTTATACCGGAAACCCTCAACCGGGAAAACCTTTCTTATATTCATTATATCGAATTTCACCATTCACCATACAATATCTATACAATGTTTTTAGGTATTCCGTAGATACCAAAACCCTAATCCCTTAATTCGGGATTAATTTACAAAACCGCTAAAAATAGCAAAATTAGCTAAAAATAGCAAAAACTACCCAAAAACAAATTTCGGGGCACTGCCCCGAATGTTACGCGTAACAAGGGGGGGGAATAACTGCCCCCCCTTGGGACCCCGTAAGTAAAGCGCCCGATGCACATGAAACAAAGGGAAGTACTAGAGGGATCATCAGATGTAGTTGTCATATCTGACGCGCCCACACACACATGCAAAGAATATAACACATACCCAACATTCTCCCACTTGTTGTTTTCTTTGCATCCAGGGGTCCAGGGGATTATATTGTCAACAATCGAGGGCAGCAATGCCCATTGTTACTCTACACTAGGAGAACTTTTATGTGCTCATAGACTTTGTTAGTGAATCTGCAACATTCTTCAAAGTGTCAACCTTTTCCAGCAACACCTTCTTTTCCTCAACCATGTATCTCACAAAGTGATACTGAACATCAATATGCTTTGTCTTCAAATGATAAGTTGGGTTATTTTCTAGGAATATTGCACTCTGACTGTCACAATCTAATATCACTACTTGTTTTACCAACCCAATACCTGAACACAATCTTTGTAACCATATTGCTTCCTTGCTTGCATGAGTGGATGCCATGTATTCAACTTCTGTAGTTGAGAGTGCCACTACAGCCTATATTTTTCTCATCCAATTGATTGCTCCTCCAAATAGGTTAAACACATACCCACTTGTAGATCTTCCATGATCCAGATCTCCAGCCCAGTCTACATCAACAAAGCCATGTATGTCCAGCACTCTATCTAATTCTGGTCTTCCTTTTTAGCAAAATCCATAACTGGTAGTGCCATGAAGATACCTGAAGACCCTCTTTACCGTTGTCCAATGCTCCTTCCCTGGTTTTGACATATACTTGCTTAAAATACCACTACATGTGCAATGTGCGTTCTAGTACAGACCATTGCATACATCAAACTGCCAACTACACTGGCATATGGAACATGGGACATGTCCTCTTCTTCTTCCTATGCCTTGGGATACTGATCTGCAGATAAATTTACACCTATAGGAATAGGAACCTTGATCGGTTTACTTCCATTCATATTAAACCTCTGCAATATCGTCTCAACATATTTTCTCTAATTCAACCAGAGTTTCTTGTTTGCACGATCTATTTTAATCTCCATTCCCAGAATGAATTTAGTAGCATCGAGATCCTTCATGTCAAATTTGGAGGATAGCTGCGATTTCACCTCCTTGATAACATTCATGTTATTTACTACCAACAACATGTCATCAACCTACAACACTACATAAATGAAGTGATTACCAACCTGCTTGGAATATACACAGTGATCATCCCTGCTTCTTACAAATCCCAATCCAAGGATGTATGTGTCAAACTTTTGGTACCACATGTTAGGTGATTGCTTCAGACCATATAGTGACTTCTTTAGATTATAGACCAGTTCTTTCTTTCCCTTCACTACAAAGCCTTCTGGCTGCTTCATGTAGATTTCTTCTTCCAAATCCCCATGTAGGAATGTTGTCTTCACATCCATCTGTTCCACTTCAAGATCAAAAGCAACAGCAATAGATAAAATAAATCTAATAGAAGTTAACTTAGCAAAAGGAGAAAAAATCTCACCAAAGTCAATTCCCTCTAACTTGCAATAACCTTTTGCTACTAACCGAGCTTTGTATTTCTCCACTTTACCTTGTGCATTAAACTTCTTCTTAAACAACCATTTGCTATCAATAGATTTTCTTCCAACTGGAAACTCAACTATATCCCATGCCTCATTCTTATCCAAGGTATCCATTTCTTCAACCATGGCCTTCTTCCAAATTTTACTATCCTCTGAATTCATTGCTTCGTTGACAGTTCTAGGATCATCATCAGTAATAGATAAAGAAAAATTGGAATGGAAATCAGGTGGACTATACCTTTTTGGTTGCCTTTTATCTCTCACTGATCTCCTCAATACTTGGGTATGAGGTTCTTCTTCTTCTTCTTCTGCTTCCTCTTCTTCACATGATTCAGATTTTGCATCATCCAACTCAAGCTCTATTTTCTCAGGTTCATCTTGCGTTGGTAGGAATTCTTGTTTGGACACATATTTTACCTCTTTGAACACAACATCTCGACTGTAAACAATATTCTTGGTTTATGGGTTCCAAAGTTTATAACCTTTCACACCATCTTTATAACCAATAAAGATACAGTTTTCAACCTTTTTATCCTGCTTACTCCTATTTTCCTTTGGAACATATACATAAGCATCACAACCAAACACTCTAAGATGTTGAAGAGAGGGTTTCTTTTTAGACCATACCTCATGTGGAGTTTTATCATCCAACACTGATGAAGGCGATTGATTGACCAGGTAACATGTTGTACCCACTGCCTCTACCCAGAATTCTTGTCCTAACCTGGCACCGTTGAGCATGCTCCTTGCTTTTTCCATCAGTGTCATGTTCATCCTTTTTGCAACTCCATTCTGTTGAGGAGCGTATGGAGTAGTCTTCTGCCTTGCTATACACACTTCTTACAGAATTCTTTGAATTCATTTCCACAGAATTCTCCACCATTATCTGTTCTCAATACCTTTATTTTCTTCTCTATCTAATTTTCTACTAAAGCCTTAAACTCTTTAAATCTATCAAATACCTCAGATTTCTTTCTAAGAAAATAAATCCATCTGTTCCTTGAAAAATCATCTATGAATGAAACATAATACACAGATTTACCTAGGGATGGAACAGGAACGGGTCCAAACACATCACTGTGTATCAACTCTATGATCCCCTTTGCTCTTGTAGCACCAAATGGGAATCTTACTCGATTTTGTTTACCATATATACAATGTTCACAGAAATCAAAATCCAGACTGCAATTAGACATACCTTCAACCATATCTTTACCATGTAGTGTTCGAAGGCCCTTTTCTCCAATATGTCCCAGTATTTGATGCCACAACATGGTCTTCTTTTCAGGGAAAATATTGGTCTTATCTTCTTTATTTCTCCGTTCAGGGACAACAGAACTGTTACACCCATTAGTATAAGTGCTTCCCAGCAAGTTGTACAGAGTTCCACATCGAACTCTCCTCATCAACACCATTGCTCCTCGTACCATCTTGAAAGTGTTATTTCCAAATATAGTTTCCACTCCTGCATCATCCATCTTGCTTACAGATATTAGGCTCCTGGCTGGTTTTGGAATGTGCAGAACCCCAAGGAGAGTTCTAATCCTTCCATCTTTTAGCAACAACTTAACCCTTCCACGTCCCAAGATTTTTGTTGTTGAGTCATCTCCTAGGAATACATCACCACCATCGTATTTTTCATATTCAGAGAACCACTCCCTGTGACGAGTCATATGGTATGACGCACCTGAGTCGATCAACCATACATCACGGTCTGCATGTGTACTTGTAGATGCCAGGTAAACATCACCTCCTTCTTCAATAGAGGTTTTGCCTCTGTGGAAGAGGTACTATCAGATCCCTTTGGTTTATCAACCTTCTTAGACTTGCAATCTTTCTTATAATGCCATGTTTTACCACACTTCCAACATTTCCTCAAAGATTTTCCTGGAGACTTAGATCTACCTATAGATTTAGATCTCTAGGATAAATATTTACCAGGATTCCTGTTTTGGGTACGACCTCTTACAAATAAAGCATCTATGCTATGACTATCCATGCTTTACCACCTCATATGTTTAGATAACAAGGATGAAACTACATCCTCATACTTCAATGTAGATTGAGTGGTACTACCAATTGCTACAACCAAATTATCACAAGAGTCTGGAAAAGAACATAGCAAAGTAATACACTTATCTTCTTCTGCAATCGTAATATTAATAGAGACAAGTTGACTTACCAGAGTATTAAAGGCATTTAGATGTTCTGTCATAGAATCTCCATCTTCCATCCTAAGATGATACAACTTCTTTCTAAGAAACAAATTGTTTACCAGGGACTTTGATTGATACAAATTCCCTAACTTATCCCATAGTTCCTTGGTTGTAGATTCTCTCGAGACATTCAACAAAACCGAATATGCCAGGCAGAGTCGAATAGTACTCCTTTCTCTTTTGTCCAACTTCTCCCAATCTTCCTTCGATATACCAGTAGTTGGTGTACTAGTAGTTTGTGTACTAGTAGGTTGTGTACTAGTAGCCTATGTGCTAGTAAATGGTGTACCAGTAGGCTGTGTACTAGGATACACAACAATCCATTGTTCTTTGTCTACAAGAAGGTCCTCCATCTTGAGCTTCCATAGCTCAAAGTTTTTACCGTTGAACTTCTCTATCTCAATTTTAGATGAGCTCGCCATTCCTCTTTCTATACTCGAATCTCCACTGCAAAAGATCCCACTGAACCTAGGTTTATCACAAACCCAAGATAAACTTGATCTATCAAGACCGAGCCAAACCCTCAACAACAAAGGCGTCCCTCTGAAGCCAAAAATGAGCTATGATACCACATGTAAGTTTAAAACCTGTGAAGTAAAGCAATGCATATAGATTCTTAATAAAAAATAATTTAATCAATGGCTCATACACAGAGTACACAGAGATTTTATACCGGAAACCCTCAACCAGGAAAACCTTTCTTATATTCATTATATCTAATTTCACCATTCACCATACAATATATATATATATATATATATATATATATATATATATATATATATATATATATATATATATTATNATATATATATATATATATATATATATATATATATATATATTAGGTATTTCGTAGATACCAAAACCCTAATCCCTTAATTCGAGATTAATTTATAGAACCACTAAAAATAGAAAAATACGCTAAAAATAGCAAAAACCGCCCAAAAACAAAATTTTGGGGCACTGCCCCGAACGCTGCACGTAACCAGGGGGGGGCATACCTGCCCCCCCTAGGACCCCCCTAGGAAAGAGCCTGGTGCACACAAGAAATATATCACTACTAAAGGGATCGTCAGACACAGTTGTCATATCTAACACGCCCACACACACACATGCAAAGAATATAACACATACCCAACAATTCCCACATTAACAAATTAGAGCACAACTTTAACAACATGGAAGCCAAACTCACAATCCAATTGACCTCCCTCCAGTCAGTTTTCAATCAATTGTTGAATCGCCCTATGGGTCCTTCCTCATCAAACCAACCTGATCCTGTTGATTCCTCTTAGTCTCCAAATTTTCACTCCAACTCCTTTCATCCTGAACCCCATATTCCCTGCATAGAGGTCAATAACTTTGATGGATCTGATCCTAGAGGTTGGGTCACTCAAATGGAGCATTATTTTTCTCTGCACGGTATTATTGACGAGTTGTCCAAACTTTGCTATGTTGTCTTCTATCTAGATCATGAACATTGGCAATGGTGGAAATGGAGAAAAAATTCATGTCAGGAGTATACTGCCTAGACCCAGTTTGTTGTTGAGCTCTATGCCCACTTTGATACTGATACCCACTATCTCAGTCTCTTGACCAAGTTGAAACAATCAGGCACAATGGAAGACTTCATCACTGCTTTTGAGCATTTTCCCTTTCGAATAGAGGGCATGTCGGATGCGTTCTTCCGTGAATGCTTTATCAATGGTATAAAGGATGAAATCCAATCCTAGGTTCTCATGGCCCACCCTCCAACTTGGATGGAAGCTAATCAACGTGCTAAAGAGGCCCAACAAGTTGATTTTTCCTAGAACAAAAAAACCCCTTTTGTTCCTCGCCCTCAACCCACTAATCCTAACCCCCTGTCACTCCCCTCAAGGTCTAGAAACTAACTAGGGCTGAAATGTTTGAACACCAACTGAAGGGTCCTTTCTATAGTTGTGATGAAAAATATTTTCCGAGGCACAAGTGTAAGGAACAAAAACTATTTATGGCCATTTCCGAAGATGTTCCTAAAGAGGATGTGACAGTTCCCCTTGTTGAAGAACCCTCCCTTCCCGATGCCACCCAAGAGCATGTTGACCCGCCTAAAGTTGACCCACTTATTTCCTTGCATGCCCTCACTGGATTATCAACCCCACAAATGCTCAAGTTCATTGGCTATATTAAGCACAAGAAGGTCATCATCCTTGTTGACAGTGGTAGCACCCACAACTTTATTCATATTTGCATTGCCCAGGAAACCAATTTGTAAATTTGTGTTGTCAATAATTTTAAAATCATGATAGCCAATGGTGGGTCCATGAAATGTGGTGGGCATTGTGAAAATGTTTGTCTTCAAATTGGACATTATCAACTGAAATCTCATATGTTTTCCATTGACATGGGAGTTTGTGACATTGTGCTAGGTGTTGAATGGTTACACACTTCGGGTCCCATTCTTATGGATTTTAAGAAATTAACCATGCAGCTCCAACAGGAAGGATAAAGGTATCGATTCCAAGGTCTCATAGCTGGTTCTCCTGATATCATTAGTTCCCATCGTATGGAAAATATCCTCAATAAAGGCCACTTCAGTATCTTTTCTCAACTCCATTCTATTCAAGTCGTTGAGACACCCTTTATGCATCCTAACCTCCAAGTTATCCTTTCCAAACATCAAGAATTTTTTTCCACCCCTCAGGGACTTCCTCCTTCTCGTGGTGTTCATGATCATTCCATTCCCCTTGTTCCTGGAAGTATTCCTCCCAATGTTTTCCTTATCGTCACCCCTTTGCCCAAAATAATGAAATTGAGAAAATAGTGTAGGAATTGCTCCAAGCAGGTGTTATCTGCCCCAGTACCAGCCCTTATTCTTCCCCTGTGATCATGGTACTTAAGAAATAAGGTACTTGTCGCATGTGTCTTGACTTTCATGCCCTAAATAAGCTCACCATCAAGGAAAAGTTCCTCATTCTCGTCATTGATGATCTCTTGGATGAGTTGAGTAGTGCTCAGTACTTCACTAAACTTGATATGTGTTCTGGCTACCACTAGATATGTATGCAAGAAGATGACATAGCCAAGACTACCTTTCGAACTCACGAGGGTCACTATGAGTTTTTGGTCATGCCCTGTGGCCTGTTTAATGCCCCCTCCACCTTCCAAAGCCTCGTGAATCATGTCTTCCATCCTTTTCTCCATCATTTTGTCTTAGTTTTATTTTATGATATTCTCATCTCTAGTAAAACTTGGAAATCTCATCTTTCCCATGTGGATCAAATTCTCCATCTACTCTCACAGCATCAACTTTTTCTCAAATTCTCTAAATGTTCCTTTGGAGCCTCAGAAGTAGAGTACTTGGGTTATATTGTTGGAAAGGCTAGTGTCCAAGTGGATCCTAAAAAGATTGAAGCAATGCAAAATTGGACTCGCCCCAAGACTATCAAAACATTGCGTGGTTTTTTGGGTTTAACCAGATATTATCGCAAGTTTATTTGGAATTACAGGAAGATTGCAGCCCCTCTCACTACTCTCCTTAAAAATAATTATTTCACTTGGACTCTCACAGAAGATCAGGCTTTTCAAGCTTTGAAGGCAGCTATGTGTACTACTCTAGTCTTGGCCCTTCCCGATTTCACAAAAACCTTTGTCCTCGAATGTGATGCATTAAGCATAGGAATTGGAGCTATCCTTATGCAAGAAGGAATACCTTTGGCCTTTACTAGAAAACAATTTTCTGAACGCCATTTGGGCCAATCAATCTATGAAAAGGAAATGTTTGTTATTCTGCATGCAGTGGATCTCTAACGCTCTTATCTCTTGGGGCAATGCTTCCAAATTAAGATAGATCACCAAAGCCTCAAGTATTTTCTAGAGCAACAACCTTACTCCCCGGAGCAAAAAAAATGGGCAACTAAGCTCTTTGGTTATGATTATGAGATCATTTACAAGAAAGGAAAATAAAATATGGTTGTTGACTCTCTTTCTCGAAAATTTGAAGATGGAGAATCCCTTTTTTCCCTCTCCTTCATTGTACCATATTGGCTCCAAGTTGTGTGCCAAGAATGGCTACATGATCCTAAAATCTCGCATATGATCCAACAGTTGAAATCCAAATCTCCAGTTTCCCCAGGGTAATCTTGGCACAACGATGAAATTTTCTACAAAGGCCATTTGTATTTAAGTAAATAGTCACAACTTAAATCCACGGTTCTTTCTGAGCTTCATGCTACTCCCACAACTAGGCATTCAGGGTTTACCAAAACCTATGATCGGGTCAAACGTTCTTTTTTCTGGGATGGTATGAAAAAGGTCGTTCACACTTTTGTAGCAAAATGTGATGTTTGTCAACACAACAAAGGAGAAACCATCAAACCTCCTAGCACACTCCAACTTCTTCTGATTCCACCCGCTATTTGGAGGGACAACTCTATGGATTTTATTGTGGGATTACCTAAATCAGGAAATAATTCCGTCATCATGGTGGTTGTGGATCGTCTTTCCAAGTATGCTAATTTGTGTGATCTTCAACACCCATTTACCATATCAACTGTGGCTCAATGTTTCATGGATTATATCTTCAAGCTTCATGGCATGCCTCATTCTATTGTTTCTGATCGAGATCCAACTTTCACCAGCAATTTTTGGCAAGAACTTTTCAAACTCTAAGGCACCCAATTGCATCTCATCATCGCCTATCATCCCCGGACTTATGGTCAAACTGAAGTCATCAATAAGTCTTTGGAGACTTATTTGAGGTGTTTTTCCTCTGAAAGGAAAAATCAATGGGCTCAATGGTTACCATTAGTTGAATGGTGGTACAACACTTCTTACCATACAACTACTCGCATGACTCCTTTTGAAGCAGTATATGGCCAAAAGCCACCTTCAGGTCTCTCCTACATGTCAGGTGTATCGAAGGTCCAAGTGGTTGACCAAACACTTACAGTTCACGAGTCTATTCTCTATACCCTCAAAGAGAATTTGGTCATGGCCCAGAATTGCATGAAGCAACAAGTGGATCAAGGTCGCTCAGAATGACAATTTGCTGAAGGAGACCAGATATTTCTTCAACTGCAACCTTATAAGAAAACTTCACTCAAGGATGAACATTGTCAGAAAATGGAACCCAAATTTTATGGTCCTTACACAGTTCTCAAGCGCGTTGGGAAGGTGGCCTATCAGTTAGATTTACCTAATCATTATAAGCTCCATCCTTTTTTTCATGTCTCTTGCTTAAAGAAGGTGATTGGAGCTAAGTTCCAAACTCAAACCAACCTTCCCGAGTTGAATGAAGAAGGATCCATCTGGTTGTAGCCACAAGCAAATTTGGACCAGCGAGAGAATTGTCTTCGTCAGTGTACCATCAAGGAAGTGTTAGTTAAGTGGAAAAATACAACTCCAACAGATGCCACCTGGGAGCCCACTAACATTCTGCAGCAATTTCCTCATCTCAAGCCTTGAGTACAAGGTTGATTCTAAGGGGGAGGACATGTTAGGGACCTAACCTCCCTAACCCCTCAAGTAGGTAGAATAATATATTTCCATGTAATAAAGGTCAATATTAACAAGGCCTAGCAATAAGGAGGAATAAGTCCAATGTAAGAAGACCTAATAGAAGCTTCCACTTCTAGAAGGATCTTCCTCTAGATTTTTCTTTTGGATAGATAGATTTAGTATAAAAAGGAATAGAGGGTATGAGAAGTTTTGTCTTGGATATTATTGTAATAGAGCTCTGATCTACTAGAGGTTTCCCCCTTGAAGAGGAAAGTGAACATTTCTCTCAATAATCAAAGTGATATTTCTGGTGTTATTCTGGTATTATTTTGGTATTATTGTGGTGTTGTTTTGGTTATATCATTGTTTATCTGCCATTTCTAGCTAATTATTTATGTTCTTCATTCTATTTTATATCTGGACTATTACAGCTTAAAGGGGGGATTCCATTGATAATATTGATACTATTGATGTATGTAAAACCAACTTGATTATTGTGAATGTTGGTGTATGTAGGTATTGGTTTGACTTGTTACATATCAGAGAATGAAGGATAACATTAAATACTTGTGTGCAGGAGTGTCTACCATTAGTTATAAAGGATACCAATAGAAATATTGACTAAGTATTGTAGTGTGATGTAGTGGGAACCTATTTGACAATTGTTAGATTCTTTGAGATTTCTTGAGAAAGATCGTTTATTTTATGGACAGAGATTGTTTTGTTGATATGATCGATGTATAGTCGAATAATTGATTGGGTATATGTTGTCTATTTGACTAAACAATTGAAAATATTTTAAAAGAACTTTGGGAACCTTACTATTATTTTGATCTCATTTTCATATGATTTTATTTGTCAATATGGTGCATACATTATTTCAATGATTTCAAAATAGAGTGGATGGAGAATCTTATGGAGGTGTTAGTTTTTCAGACTTCTATTTGGAGAGTGTTGCTATACCTTGGATTGATTTGTATGATGGGTGTTCATAGAGGTTCCAATGTTTCTTACTATACATGGCTATAATAATTTTCTTTGGTGATTAATATTTGTAGTTTCTATCAAATTAAGGGGGGATGTTATGTACTTTAATTTTTCCTCCAAGATAAGTTTATGGGGGTGGGGTTATAGAACTGATGGTTCTTGGTGTAACCTCACCTTGTCAGAATGTGTAGTGAACAATGAATATGGAGTATATTGTTAAGGAATTTAACCAAGGAATGGATGTGACTTACCATTGACTAGGACCATGGAGTTGACTATATCCACTTGATACATTTTTATCCATATTTTATGGATAGTTATCAGGTGTGTGGTCCCATACATTAAGGGTTTGTTCATATACCAAAAACTATTTATATATTATCTCTTAGATAGGTCTATATCGCCATCTACTCATGGATCCTTTCTCATTGTGCTTGAGTGCTAATGGTGCCTATTGATACCACCATTGCTCTTGGAATCTCTATTTTCACCTTTTATCTTTTATGTTTGTTTCAACGTTACCAAAGATATAACAATAAACAAATATAATATAACAATGATACAAAAATACTAGTATTTAACATAACAACATAAGAATCAAAACATAAAAAAAAACCCAGATTGAATTCTATAACTAACACCTCCATAAGAATTCATCTACTATTTATACTTTGTTACTAGTTTATCATATACCAAAAATGTTAAAGGAAAGTTAAAGTAATTCCTTATCATTTTTTCTCCTAAGGGATAATATACCAAAGTTGGTCTTGATGGAAAATAATCATCGTCATTGTCATATACACAAGGGGTGTTTGACCAAGTCACTTGATGTCTAGGGAAGCTCCACGTATTATGCTTATTTTAATAAAAAATGGTCACTTGTATTTATGATATGGGTTATATAACAAGATTGAAATCATATATTTTAATATATGAACAAGTCCTATAGATGGGGTGGTTACCATGGAAGTATGGAAAATACTCTATGAGTGTATTTGGTGGGTATTTAAATTTGTCCATATATAGTTGAGTGTAATGGTAAATAATTGGGGGTAGGGGAGCTTAAAATTATATGGTACCATAATGTTTTAGAAAAATATATGCATCGAACCTTTGGATCTTCTAGAGCTAGTCAACCGATAGTTGATAATGGACTAGGTGAGTCTATTTTGATGTCGACTGAGAAGTTGATTGGTTATTTAGGTCAACTAGGAAATCAAATAGTGAGTAGCTCAAAGAAAAAAGGAGGAGTTTAGTGTGCACCCTAGACAATTTGAATATGTCTTCCTCAGTTCAAAAGAGTTAGTTACACTTCGGGGATAAATACAGATGGCCCTATGGATCAATCTATCACAATGAAGTTTATGGAAGTGTTTTTATGCATTTTTGTTTCTATGCATATTGAGATATGATCACTTATGCTTCGTTGTTATAATCATTTATTTAAACACCACCTCTTATTGGAATGTGTATCTCTTAAAATCTACAAATTTCTTTGTTCTCCAACATCGAATTAGAGATATTGGTTTGAGATTTACCCTATTGTCTATAAACATATCTAGAGAATATAATTTCACCCCCTAACTATCTAGAGATTTATGATGATGGTTTTCTTTAGAACAATAGGTTCATCAAACATCAATATATTCTAGAGGTAGTGCGTTGATAGCAAACAATCAACTAAGAGAGTTGAATGACAGGTCAACTAGGACTTCAATAGCTTGGTCAAGTTTCCAAGGTAGTTGATTGGTGCATAGGTCGAGGTAGAAAAGAAATCATTGTTCACAAATTAGGGTATATCCACATAGGCCAAACACCTTAAGGAAACTACTCACACACACAGATCAAATATTAGTACACTCATGTTTATGAAGTTAAAACCCTCAAAGAGGGAATTAGTCTGCTACCCCAACCAACATGGCCACTTGAGGAAATATATTAATGAAAAAGTAAAATGGATTAAATGAACATCTTTCAACAATTGATCAGTAGAAAATAACCCTCCATATTCTTTAAATATAGATCATGGACCAATTATGTGTTAAGCCATAGATCAAGTGCCATTAGTATTGAGGAGAAGATGAACTATTGATTACTTTATGT
>ML823988.1:0-11108 GCA_009831015.1 Picea engelmannii
ATCTAAGACAAGGAACCAAACCCTGATTTAGAATCTGATTCTGAAAATACTGGTAAAAGACATATCATCGACGCAGACCCCACTACTATTGTCACGACCGCAACAATTCAACCAGAAGAACCAATAGATCTAGAAGAGGGGGAGCGCATTTTTAATTCATAGATGTGGGTTAAGGGGACCCTACTGCATTTTATTGTTGATAGTGGAAAACAAAAAAATCTCGTCTCAGCAGAGGTCATCAAACAATTTGGATTGTCGATAACACCACACCCGCAGCCATACAACATTGGGTGGCTTCACCAAGGATGAGATATTCGTGTCAGCTAGCAATTTCAATTGTCATACAGCATCAAACCCTTCAGGGATGAGGTATTATGTGATGTTTCCCCAGTGGATGTTTGTGATGTTCTCTTGGGCCAACCATATATGTGGAAGCGCTATGCCATTTATGAATCTCGACCCCGCAGTGTCATTGTTTCTCTGGGGGGTCATCTCTACAGAATACCAAAGGTAGTTCTGACTATTATTCCACCTAAACAATGTCGCAAGGTAGTATCTCATACTAAAAAAATCATCTTCTTTACAATCTTTTCAAAAGGGGAATAGAAGGACACTGCAACTGCTACAGTCTCGCCCCAAGCACCTTCTATCCAACAGAAGCAGGTCGACAAGGTTGCAGCAAAGCGCAAAGATTCCTTCTTCACACAGTCATCTCATGTAGCTAGAGTAGTTAAAAATGTCCAACCCTTCCAGCCATAGGTTCGTGACATCCTTCAACAAACCAAGCAGCTCGACATCTCAAACAAGGCAAGCAACTCACCAAGATTCAAATTCAGCAATCGCTTTCCCCTCTCCCCCAAGAACTCAACGCAATGGAGACCATTGCTTCCTAAGGATGGAGGATTGATCCAGGTGGATATCGGTGGCCACCCACCTTCTCCAACTGGATCAAAACAATTTTTTGGCAATTTTGGTAATTTATTATTTTTAGCAGTTTTTTGGGTCCTAAACTTCTGGAGCCGTTTTAAGGCCCTAAACAATGTTTTTTGAGAAAAAGAGGAGTAACATGTATTGTAGATCAATGTTTCTCACCCAAATGTTGTATTCCTCGGATATATATTTCCAACGAACTATCGAGTGCCCCAAACGGAGATCGTATGCAAAAGTTACGCACCTAGGAAGTTGACGTATCAACTACCCCCATCGGGGCCCACAAACCTTTTGGATTTTCATCTTCTAGGGTTAGGGTTTTGGATTTTACTTATGTTAAAAAGGTCCTTAGAGACTCATTGTAATAATCATCTTCTTGCGAATGAGAGTAGCCATCACATATCTTCTCAGAGATAAGCTGCCACCATTCTAGCGAGTCTTTCACTCTGTATTTTTACAGTTTCTGTACATTTATTTCATTAATAGAAATCGTGTATTACTGTATATCTGTGACTCTTGTTATATTTCTTATATATATTTGTTATATTGTTGTCTCTGTTTCAATATCTCTGAATATTTATGTGTTATCTCTCCGCTCTCATTTCGTGCCGAAAATAATCTGGATCAGTGGTATCAGAGCAGGTTGCTCTGAATCATTTTTCAGTGCATGTCCCCGATGAGGTTCGAGTATAGCAAGTTGGCTCTCGAGCTTGTATCTCTTGAGGAAAATATCTCTCGCACACCCAAGAAACCATCAATGGCGGAAGAAAATAAAAAAGACGGAGCAGATGATCCTGTCAGTCTGTTGCTTCAGCAAGCTCTCACGTGACAGAGGGACGAAATGATGGAGAATTTTTCCCACATCCTTCAACGTTTGTTGATAGCAACATGCGCATCTTCATCAAGCGGAAAATTTGGAGGCACCTTGCCTTTCAAGGTACAAGTTAATTTTTATATTCCAGTATTTGAAGGACAAATAGATGTAGAATCCCTAGACAAATGGTTAAATCTGCTAGAAGGTTATTTCTCTGTTCACAATTTTTCTGACAGAGAAAAGATCACCTTCGCACTCCTTAAAGATCTCCCCCATGTCAAACATTGGTGGGAAACTTAATGGGAGCAGAGTTCCACAGAGGAGTCTGGGATATATGGGGTCGAGCCCACTTGGAATTTTTTTGTGGATGCGGTAAAGGAACAATATTACCCTGTTGGCAACTATGAGGACCAATACATGAGATGAACCACACTACAACAAGAGAGGGGCCAAGCAGTTCCGGATTTCAACAATACATTCCATACCTTGTGCACCAATCTAGGTATCAAGGACTCTAAATGACATTTGGTTCTAAAATACTGCGGGGCTCTACACAGATACATCCAAACTGAAATGGATTTTTCGGACATCTCATCACTCAATTCTTCTTATTGATATGTTGTTAAAATCGAGCAGACGTTTAAGCACCAGAACAAATGGGAGTTCAGCTCTGCAAATCCGCAACAACCAAGGTATGACAAAGACGTCCCTAATAAGAAGTCTCCTGAAAACCAATCCAAGCCACAGGAAAAGAAGGGTCACGGGAAGACAAAGAAGGACACCGAAAAATGGTGCAATTTCCACAAAAGCCCCTGGCACAACACCGATGAATGTTGCTCAAAATATTCATTGGTGGTTGAGATCAAAGACAAGGAGTTGAACCCTGATTCAGAATATGATTATGAAAATACTAGTAAAATACAAATCATCGATGCATACCCCACTTCTATTGTCGTGACCGTATCAATTCAACCAGAAGAACCAATAGATCCAGAAGAGGGGGAGCACCTTTTTCATTCACAAATGTGGATGAAGGGGCCCCACTACATTTTATTGTTGATAGTGGAAGCCAGAAGAACCTCATCTTAGGAAAGGTCGTCAAATAGTTTGGATTGTCGACAACACCACACCTGTAGCCATATAGCATCGGGCGGCTTTACCAAGGACGAGATATTCGTGTCAGCTAGCAGTGTTGATTTTCATATGGAATCAAACCCTTCAGGGATGATTTATTATGTGATGTTTCCCCACTGGATGTCTATGATGTTCTCTTGGGCCAACCATATATGTGGAAGCATCATTATATTTATGAGTCTCGACCCCGCAGTGTCATTGTTTCTCTAGGGGGTCATCTCTACAGAATACTAGAGGTAGTTCCAACTATTGTTCCACCTAAATAGTGTCTCAAGGTAGTATCTCATACTGCAAAATCCATCTTCTTTACAATATGTTCAAAAGGGGAACAAAAGGACACTACAACCGCTATAGCCTTGCCCCAAGAACCTTCTATCCAACAGAAGCAGGTCGACAAGGTTGCAGCAAAGCGCAAAGATTCCTTATACACAGTCATCTCATGTATCCAGACTAGTTAAAAAGTTCCAACCCTTCCAGCCACAAGTTCGTGACAACCTTCAACAAACCAAGCAGCTCAACGTCTCCAACAAGGCAAGCAACTCACCAAGATTCAGATTCAGCAATCGCTTTCCCCTCTCCCTCGGGAACTCAATGCAATGGAGACCATTTCTTCCAAAGGAGGGAGTATTGATATAGGTGGATATCGGTGGCCACCCACCTTCTCCAACTGGCTCAAAACAGTTTTATGACAATATTGGTAATTTACTATTTTTAGCAGTTTTTTGGGTCCTAAACTTCCGGAGCCGTTTTGAGGCCCTAAATGATGTTTTTTTAGAAAACGTGGAGCAACATGGATTGTATATCAATGTTTCTCACCCAAAAGTTGTATTCCTCGAATATATATTTCCAACAAGCTATCGAGTTCCCCAAACAGAGATTGTATGCAAAAGTTACACCCCTAGGAAGTTGACGTATCAACTACCCCCATTGGGGCCCACAAACCTTTTGGCTTTTCATCTTCTGGGGTTAGGGTTTTGGGTTTTGGGTTAAAAATTCCCTCAGAGCCTCATTGTAATAATCATCTTCTTGCGAATGCGAGTAGCTTTTACATCTCTTCTCAGAGATAAGCTGACACCATTCTAGCGAGTCTTTCACTCTGTATTTTTACAGTCTCTGTACATTTATTTCATTAATAAAAATCGTGTATTACTATATATCTGTGACTCTAGTTATATTTCTGATATATCTATGTTATATTTTTGTCTCTATTTCAATATGTCTGAATATTTATGTGTTATATCTCTGCTTTCATTTCGTGCTGAAAATAATCTGGATCATTGACTCTGGTGCATCCTTTCATATGACTCCCCACTTGGAGTGGTTCTGTGAATATGAAAGGTATGATGTAGGTAATGTTTTATTAGGTGATGATTCAACAACCAGAATCATAGGACAAGGAAAAGTCGATTTGAGGCTCATATATGGAAGGATTATAACACTTCTTGGTGTTCTGCACATCCCAGGTTTGGACAGAAATTTGATTTCTATAAGCAAAATGGACGATGCAGGGGTAAAAACAATATTTGAAAAGGAAACTTGTAGGATGGTTCGAGGAGAAATGGTGTTGTTGAAGGGAGTTCGATTTGGAAATCTGTATAAGATGCAAGGAAGAACTATTAGTGATGGGTGTAATAGTTCCATTGTTCCTGATATTGGTGTTGAAGAAGAAAGAACTCCTACAGTCTTTGGAGAAAAGGTTATGTTGTGGCATCAAAGACTGGGGAATATTAGAGAGAAGGGTCTTTGAATACTACACGGTAAAGGTATGGTTGAAGGTATGTCTAACTACTCTTTGGATTTTGATTTATGTGAACATTATGTATATGGGAAGCATAATCGGGTAAGATTCCCCTCTAGTGCAACAAGGGCAGAAGGAATTTTACAGCTAGTTTACAGTGATGTTTTTTGACCTGTTTCAGTCCCATCATTGGGAAAATATGTGTACTCTGTCTCATTTATAGATGAATTCTGAATGAATACTTGGATATATTTCCTCGGGAATAAATATGAAGTCTTTGACAGGTTTAAAGAGTTCAAGGCTCGTGTTGAGAATCAAACAGAGAGAAAAATTAAGGTGTTGAGGACAGATAATGGAAGATAGTTCTATGGGAATGAATTTAAAGAATCCTGTAAGAAGTGCGGTATAGCAAGGCATAAGACTACTCCATCTACACCTCAGCAGAATGGAGTTGCAGAAAGGATGAACAAGAAGCTGATGGAAAAATCAAGGTGCATGCTCAGTGGTGTCAGGTTGGGGCAAGAATTCTGGGTAGAGGCAGTGGGTACTGCATGTTACCTGGTCAACATATCACCCTCATCAATGTTGGATGACAAGACTCCACGAGAGGTATGGATTGGTTAGAAACCTTCTCTCACACATATCAAGGTATTTGGTTGTGATGCATATGTTCATGTTCCAAAGGAAAACAGGAGTAAGCTAGATAAAAAGGTTGAAAATTGTATCTTTATTAGATATAAAGATGGTCTCAAAGGTTATAAGCTTTGGAACCCAAAAAATAAGAAGGTAGTGTATAGCCGAGATGTAGTATTTAGAGAAATGAAGGATGTTGATAAATGGGAAGTCCTACCAAGTAAGGAAGAACCAGATAAAATAGAGTTTGATTTAAAGGATGATGAATCGGACTCTATAGAAGAACAAGAATCAGAAGAAAAAGATCCTCATACTCCAGTATTGAGGAGATCGGTTCAAGAAAGAAGGCTACTGGAAAGGTATACTCCATCTGATTTCTGTTCAAATTTTGTTTTGTCTATTACTAATGATGATCCTAGAACTGTCAAGGAGGCAGTGGATTCAGAGGATGGGAATATCTGGAAAAAGGCCATGGATGAAGAAATGGAATCCTTGGATAAGAATGAGTCTTGGGATCTAGTGGAGTTGTCGACTGGAATAAATCACATTGGAAGCAAATGGGTATTTAAAAATAAGTTGAATGCAGGAGGAAAAGTGGAGAAACACAAAGCTCAGTTAGTAGCAAAGGGTAATTCCCAGGTTGAGGGAATTGATTTTGGTGAGATGTTTTCTCCTGTTGCCAAGTTAACCTCTATAAGATTTATGTTATATGTTGTTGCTGCATTTTATTTTGAAGTGGAACAGATGGATGTGAAGAAAAAATTCCTATATGGGGATCTGGAAGAAGAAATATATATGAAGCAGCCAGAAGGATTTGTTGTGAAGGGAAAGAAGGAGCTCATATGAAAGCTCAGAAAGTCCATGTATGGTTTGAAACAATCACCAAGGATGCGGTATCAAAAATTTGATACTTATATGTTGGGACTTGGCTTCACAAGAAGAAAAGAGGATCATTGTGTGTATTTTAAATTAATTGGTGATTATTTGATTTATTTGGTCTTATATGTGGATGACATGTTGCTAATAGGAAACAACAAGGAGATTATCCAGGATGTGAAAACTCAATTGTCCTCTAAATTTGAGATGAAGGATCTCAGTGCTTCAAATTTCATTTTGGGCATGGAAATTAAAAGAGATTGGAAAGAGAGTAAACTTTGGTTAAATCAAACAAAATATGTTGAGACAATATTGCAAAGGTTTAATATGCAGGAATGTAAATTGGTCAAGGTTCCTATTCCTGTTGGTGTAAAGTTGTATGCAGATCAGTGTCCTAAGACACAGGAAGAGGAGGAGAACATGTCTCGTGTTCCATATGCGAGTGCAGTTGGTAGTTTGATGTATGCAATGGTTTGTACTAGACCGGACATTGCACATGCAGTGGGATTTGTTAGCAGGTATATGTCAAAACCAGGGAAGGACCATTGGACAGCAGTAAAAAGGGTTTTCATGTATTTGTGTGGCACTGCTAGCTATGGATTTTGCTACCAAGGAAGATCGGGATTGGACAAAGTGTTGGATATACATGGATTTGTAGATGCAGACTATGATGGAGATCTAGATCATAGGAGATCTACAAGTGGGTATGTGTTTAACCTGTTTGGAGGATCAATAAGTTGGATGAGCGAAAGAAAGGTTGTAGTGGCACTTTCGACTACAAAAGTTGAATACATGGAAGCCACTCATGCACATAAGGAATAAGTTGTTGACAGGCGTTTATGACACATCGTCAAAAAGAAGGGAAGATCCAGACCAGGGTTGTCTAATTAACCCAAGCCATTTTGGATAATCTACACTGACGGGTTTTATGGCTCCATTAGACAACTAGGATTCTAAAATAACTAAAAGATATAAACTGCCTAAAATCCATTTGCAAAATGCACCCATTTAGTTTAAAAATCTCAAGATTAAGCTAAATGGGTGCATTCTGCAGATGGGTTTTCAACCGTTTCTTCATATTTCTTAGGGTTTGGTTGTAATCAATCCCGCAAAATCGTTTGTCTGTTCTTAAACGCATTTCCAAATCTTATATGTTGTTGCTCATAAATTATTTGCAGCAATCCAATATTATTTTTGGATCAATTATATTGAATGTATTTAGATAATAAAATCAAGCCATGATCAAATCCATACCAAATAACTGATAATATAAACTTGTGAAACAAAAAAAAAAATTAATAACCTAAAAATTGTGAATAGAACAAAATCTAGAACAATAAAATTAAAATGAATTTAAACTAACTATAATTTCTAAACAAATATTGTTTATATTTTCCTTTCAAATTTGAGCTTAAAATTCTAGAAGCTTCAAGTTGATGGAGAGGAGAAAAATATTAATTTTGGGATTTCACAAAATCAAACAAATGATAGATAATTTTTATTTTTTATTTTTTATTTTTATTTTGAAATGAAATCCAAATTGACAAAAGAATTTAATTAATTAAGCCTACCAAATTATTTTTTGAAAATGATTGCCAATGAGAAAAACATGAAAACGTAATCATAATTTAAACGAAAGTAAACAGTTGATAAAAATTATTGTTTTTGTTTAAATTAAGATTTCCATGTTCATCTCTCCCTCATTCAAATTTGATCAAATGTGAACAAATGTCATAGAAAAGTGTGGGTTTTGGAGCTTGATTATGTTCCTAATTCAGAGGTTCTTACTTTCAGCCATGTTTATACCCCATGAAGACTTTACACCCCAGAAGTATGTACACTCTTCCACGCAAGGGAGTGCAAAGGGGGGGTACCCCCTCTGCAGGGTCCAGGGGGCCTATCCCCCTGGCTAGGGGGTTCGGGGGCGAAGCCCCAAAAGGAAAAATTGCCTTTTAAATGTATATTGTAATTTCATTGTAAATCTGGACCGTTCATTATAAGGTCGCAGATCTAACGTAGAAATTATGTTAGGTTTTTTTTCCCTAGAAGGCAACCCTCTGTTATGAGGCAAATGTATTGCGGCTATGCATTATGGCGAGTATTGTATTCTGAGATAGGATACTGTGAGAGAAAGAAGAGGAAGTTACAACGGGTTTTGTTGTAGGTTGTATCCCTTCATTTGCTTGATAATAATAAAGGAAGGACCTGGCAATTTCTCTAGTGGACGTAGCCCACACTGGGTGAACCACGTAAATCTGTGTCTCTATTGTATTGTGTATCTTTTGTGTTTTGTTTCCACATTTGTTTTATTTTATTGCTCCATGGTCCTGTTTTTCTAACAACTAGTATCAGAGCGAAAGCTAACTCACAGGAAAAGAGGGTTCCTGGTTCGAGTGGGAGCAATGTCGGAAGATGGAAAGTTTAGGGTTGAGAAATTTAACGGCCAAAACTACCAGTTATGGAAGATGCAGATGGAAGATTATTTATATCAGAAGGATCTATTCCTACCATTGGGCAGAGTAGCAAAGAAGTCGACAGGCATGAAGGATGAAGAATGGGAGATTCTTGACAGAAAGGCTCTACGAATGATACCGCTGAGCTTTGCAGCATCGATGGCTTTCAATATTTCAAAAGAAAAGACAACGAAGGATATAATGGATGCATTGGATAAACTATATGAAAAACCTTTAGCGTCCAATAAGGTATTTCCAATGAAGAGATTGTTTAATATGAAGATGTCAGAAGGTGGGTCTATTGCAGATCATTTAAATGAATTTAATACGGTTACTAATCAAATAACATCTGTAAAAGTGGACTTTGATGATGAGGTTAGGGCTCTTCTAATATTGTGCTCATTGCCAGAAAGATGGAATGGCTTGGTCATGGCTGTAAGTAACGTTGCCTCTATTTCAAATAATTTAAAATTTGATGATGTTGTTGGTGTTATCCTTAGTGAGGAAATGCGACAGAAAAGCACAGGTGAGACATCAGGTAATGCATTGAACATGGAGAACAGGGGAAGACAAAAGGATAGAGGAAAGGGATCAGGGAACCACGGGAATTCTAGGAAGGAAAGATCCAAATCCAGAATTGGAACTATAGAGTGTTGGAATTGTGGGAAGAAAGTACATCTGAAGAAAAACTGCAAAGCTCCAGAGAAACAAAGAGATGGACAACAGGAGAGAAATCAGGAAGCAAATGTAACAGGTGATGTGTTACATGATGCTTTGATTCTTTCTGTAGATAATATTTCTGAGTCTTAGGTAGTAGATTTAGGAGCTTGATTTTATGCCACACCCCATAGGAAACATTTTCTAGATTATATTTAAGGTGATTTTGGACAGGTTCATTTGGGTGATGATGCACCATGAAAAATTGTTGGAATGGGAAAGGTAAAAATAAAGCAACGCAATGGAAACCAATGGTTGTTGAAAGAGGTAAGACATGTTCCAGATTTAAGGAAAAATCTAATTTCAACAAGGCACTTGACAAGTGAAGTTTGTATATCCATATTTACAGATAAGACATGGAAGGTCATCAAAGGATCATTGGTGATAGCAAAAGGAGAGAAGGTAGGTACATTGTATTTATGTACTGGTAATACTAACTCTTCTATATCTTTAGATTCTACAGGAGTGGATACAGCACTGTGGCATCATAGGCTAGGACACATGAGTGAGAAGGGAATGCAGATACTTCACAAAAGAAATTTGTTTCCAGATATTAAACAAATTGATTGGGACTTCTGTGAGCATTGTGTTTATGGAAAACAAAAGAGGGTCAGATTTCCCAGAGTCGGAAAAGAAAAGAAGAATGAAAGGTGAGAACTTGTGCATACAGATGTATGGGGACCAGCTCGGGTATCATCTTTTGGTGGCTCTCATTATTATGTTACTTTTATTGATGATGCAACTAGAAAAACTTGGGTTTATTGCATTCGACAAAAATCTGATGTTTTTGATACTTTTAAGAAATGGAAAGCTTTGGTTGAGAATGAGACAGAAAAAATTTTGAAGTGTCTTAGATCAGATAATGGAGGTGAATATTGCAGCAAGGAGCTTGATGATTACTGTTCATACCATGGGATTCGTAGAGAGAAGATAGCTCCAAGAACACCACAAGAAAATGGTGTGTTAGAAAGGATGAACAGGACAATCATGGAGTGTGCAAGGAGTATGAGATTGCATGCTGGTTTTCCCTTATAGTTCTGGGTAGATGTTGTAGATATTGTTGTTTACTTAATAAATAGAGGACCTTCAATCTCTTTGGATGGTATAATTCTAGAGGAGGAATGGACAGGAAAAAAGGTAAACTATTCTTTTTTGAAAACTTTTGGTTGTGAAGCATTTGTCCATATTGATAAAGAAAATAGAACAAAGCTTGAGTCTAAATCCAAGAAGTGTACCTTTATTGGATATAGTGTTAATGATTTTGGTTATCGCTTATGGGATTATGAAAATAATAAAATCATTAGGAGTAGAGATTTCATATTCAATGAGAAGGTCATGTACAAAGATCAGTTGCAGGGAAAGAAACAGGAAGAAGAAAAATAAGAATACACAGTGTTTGATGAGATCACTGAAAAAGAAATTCCAAAGGAACCTGAAAATCAAAATGTACAAAAACAGGAGCAGCAAGTACCTCAAACACCTGCAAGTGTTGTTAGAATATCTATCAGGTTAAATATACCCGCTGAATGATACTCTCCTTCATTGTATTATTTACTATTGACTGATTCTGGTGAACCAGAATGTTATGAAGAGGCAATGTAGGTAGACACCAAAAAGAAGTGGGAGCAAGACATGAAAGAGGAAATGGATTCCTTAGCAAATAACCAGAATTGGGATTTGGTTCATTTTCCTGCGGGAAAAAGAGCATTGTGAAATAAATGGGTTTACAAGTTGAAGGAAGAATATGGAGGAGAAAAGCAGTACAAGGCTAGACTTGTTGTAAAGGGGTTTGCACAAAAGAAAGGTATAGATT
>ML823988.1:11208-34363 GCA_009831015.1 Picea engelmannii
AAAAATAAAAATTATCTATCATTTGTTTGATTTTGTGAAATCCCAAAATTAATATTTTTCTCCTCTCCATCAACTTGAAGCTTCTAGAATTTTAAGCTCAAATTTGAAAGGAAAATATAAACAATATTTGTTTAGAAATTATAGTTAGTTTAAATTCATTTTAATTTTATTGTTCTAGATTTTGTTCTATTCACAATTTTTAGGTTATTAATTTTTTTTTTTGTTTCACAAGTTTATATTATCAGTTATTTGGTATGGATTTGATCATGGCTTGATTTTATTATCTAAATACATTCAATATAATTGATCCAAAAATAATATTGGATTGCTGCAAATAATTTATGAGCAACAACATATAAGATTTGGAAATGCGTTTAAGAACAGACAAACGATTTTGCGGGATTGATTACAACCAAACCCTAAGAAATATGAAGAAACGGTTGAAAACCCATCTGCAGAATGCACCCATTTAGCTTAATCTTGAGATTTTTAAACTAAATGGGTGCATTTTGCAAATGGATTTTAGGCAGTTTATATCTTTTAGTTATTTTAGAATCCTAGTTGTCTAATGGAGCCATAAAACCCGTCAGTGTAGATTATCCAAAATGGCTTGGGTTAATTAGACAACCCTGGTCTGGATCTTCCCTTCTTTTTGACGATGTGTCATAAACGCCTGTCAACAACTTATTCCTTATGTGCATGAGTGGCTTCCATGTATTCAACTTTTGTAGTCGAAAGTGCCACTACAACCTTTCTTTCGCTCATCCAACTTATTGATCCTCCAAACAGGTTAAACACATACCCACTTGTAGATCTCCTATGATCTAGATCTCCATCATAGTCTGCATCTACAAATCCATGTATATCCAACACTTTGTCCAATCCCGATCTTCCTTGGTAGCAAAATCCATAGCTAGCAGTGCCACACAAATACATGAAAACCCTTTTTACTGCTGTCCAATGGTCCTTCCCTGGTTTTGACATATACCTGCTAACAAATCCCACTGCATGTGCAATGTCCGGTCTAGTACAAACCATTGCATACATCAAACTACCAACTGCACTCGCATATGGAACACGAGACATGTTCTCCTCCTCTTCCTGTGTCTTAGGACACTGATCTGCATACAACTTTACACCAACAGGAATAGGAACCTTGACCAATTTACATTCCTGCATATTAAACCTTTGCAATATTGTCTCAACATATTTTGTTTGATTTAACCAAAGTTTACTCTCTTTCCAATCTCTTTTAATTTCCATGCCCAAAATGAAATTTGAAGCACTGAGATCCTTCATCTCAAATTTAGAGGACAATTGAGTTTTCACATCCTGGATAATCTCCTTGTTGTTTCCTATTAGCAACATGTCATCCACATATAAGACCAAATAAATCAAATAATCACCAATTAATTTAAAATACACACAATGATCCTCTTTTCTTCTTGTGAAGCCAAGTCCCAACATATAAGTATCAAATTTTTGATACCGCATCCTTGGTGATTGTTTCAAACCATACATGGACTTTCTGAGCTTTCATATGAGCTCCTTCTTTCCCTTCACAACAAATCCTTCTGGCTGCTTCATATATATTTCTTCTTCCAGATCCCCATATAGGAATTTTTTCTTCACATCCATCTGTTCCACTTCAAAATAAAATGCAGCAACAACATATAACATAAATCTTATAGAGGTTAACTTGGCAACAGGAGAAAACATCTCACCAAAATCAATTCCCTCAACCTGGGAATTACCCTTTGCTACTAACTGAGCTTTGTGTTTCTCCACTTTTCCTCCTGCATTCAACTTATTTTTAAATACCCATTTGCTTCCAATGTGATTTATTCCAGTCGACAACTCCACTAGATCCCAAGACTCATTCTTATCCAAGGATTCCATTTCTTCATCCATGGCCTTTTTCCAGATATTCCCATCCTCTGAATCCACTGCCTCCTTGACAGTTCTAGGATCATCATTAGTAATAGACAAAACAAAATTTGAACAGAAATCAGATGGAGTATACCTTTCCAGTAGCCTTCTTTCTTGAACCGATCTCCTCAATACTGGAGTATGAGGATCTTTTTCTTCTGATTCTTGTTCTTCTATAGAGTCCGATTCATCATCCTTTAAATCAAACTCTATTTTATCTGGTTCTTCCTTACTTGGTAGGACTTCCCATTTATCAACATCCTTCATTTCTCTAAATACTACATCTCGGCTATACACTACCTTCTTATTTTTTGGGTTCCAAAGCTTATAACCTTTGAGACCATCTTTATATCTAATAAAGATACAATTTTCAACCTTTTTATCTAGCTTACTCCTGTTTTCCTTTGGAACATGAACATATGCATCACAACCAAATACCTTGATATGTGTGAGAGAAGGTTTCTAACCAATCCATACCTCTCGTGGAGTCTTGTCATCCAACATTGATGAGGGTGATATGTTGACCAGGTAACATGCAGTACCCACTGCCTCTACCCAGAATTCTTGCCCCAACCTGACACCACTGAGCATGCACCTTGATTTTTCCATCAGCTTCTTGTTCATCCTTTCTGCAACTCCATTCTGCTGAGGTGTAGATGGAGTAGTCTTATGCCTTGCTATACCGCACTTCTTACAGGATTCTTTAAATTCATTCCCATAGAACTATCTTCCATTATCTGTCCTCAACACCTTAATTTTTCTCTCTGTTTGATTCTCAACACGAGCCTTGAACTCTTTAAACCTGTCAAAGACTTCATATTTATTCCCGAGGAAATATATCCAAGTATTCATTCAGAATTCATCTATAAATGAGACAGAGTACACATATTTTCCCAATGATGGGACTGAAACAGGTCAAAAAACATCACTGTAAACTAGCTGTAAAATTCCTTCTGCCCTTGTTGCACTAGAGGGGAATCTTACCCGATTATGCTTCCCATATACATAATGTTCACATAAATCAAAATCCAAAGAGTAGTTAGACATACCTTCAACCATACCTTTACCGTGTAGTATTCAAAGACCCTTCTCTCTAATA
Organism: Picea engelmannii; assembly: GCA_009831015.1. Classification (NCBI taxonomy): domain Eukaryota; kingdom Viridiplantae; phylum Streptophyta; class Pinopsida; order Pinales; family Pinaceae; genus Picea; species Picea engelmannii. The sequence continues at coordinate 14,237 of ML823988.1, forward strand.
TTCCCCAGTCTTTGATGCCACAACATAACCTTTTCTCCAAAGACTGTAGGAGTTCTTTCTTCTTCAACACCAATATCAGGAACAATGGAACTATTACACCCATCACTAATAGTTCTTCCTTGCATCTTATACAGATTTCCAAATCGAACTCCCTTCAACAACACCATTTCTCCTCGAACCATCCTACAAGTTTCCTTTTCAAATATTGTTTTTACCCCTGCATCGTCCATTTTGCTTATAGAAATCAAATTTCTGTCCAAACCTGGGATGTGCAGAACACCAAGAAGTGTTATAATCCTTCCATATATGAGCCTCAAATCGACTTTTCCTTGTCCTATGATTCTGGTTGTTGAATCATCACCTAATAAAACATTACCTACATCATACCTTTCATATTCACAGAACCACTCCAAGTGGGGAGTCATATGAAAGGATGCACCAGAGTCAATGATCCAGATTATTTTCAGCACGAAATGAAAGCAGAGATATAACACATAAATATTCAGACATATTGAAATAGAGACAAAAATATAACATAGATATATCAGAAATATAACTAGAGTCACAGATATATAGTAATACACGATTTTTATTAATGAAATAAATGTACAGAGACTGTAAAAATACAGAGTGAAAGACTCGCTAGAATGGTGTCAGCTTATCTCTGAGAAGAGATGTAAAAGCTACTCGCATTCGCAAGAAGATGATTATTACAATGAGGCTCTGAGGGAATTTTTAACCCAAAACCCAAAACCCTAACCCCAGAAGATGAAAAGCCAAAAGGTTTGTGGGCCCCAATGGGGGTAGTTGATACGTCAACTTCCTAGGGGTGTAACTTTTGCATACAATCTCTGTTTGGGGAACTCGATAGCTTGTTGGAAATATATATTCGAGGAATACAACTTTTGGGTGAGAAACATTGATATACAATCCATGTTGCTCCACGTTTTCTAAAAAAACATCATTTAGGGCCTCAAAACGGCTCCGGAAGTTTAGGACCCAAAAAACTGCTAAAAATAGTAAATTACCAATATTGTCATAAAACTGTTTTGAGCCAGTTGGAGAAGGTGGGTGGCCACCGATATCCACCTATATCAATACTCCCTCCTTTGGAAGAAATGGTCTCCATTGCATTGAGTTCCCGAGGGAGAGGGGAAAGCGATTGCTGAATCTGAATCTTGGTGAGTTGCTTGCCTTGTTGGAGACGTTGAGCTGCTTGGTTTGTTGAAGGTTGTCACGAACTTGTGGCTGGAAGGGTTGGAACTTTTTAACTAGTCTGGATACATGAGATGACTGTGTATAAGGAATCTTTGCGCTTTGCTGCAACCTTGTCGACCTGCTTCTGTTGGATAGAAGGTTCTTGGGGCAAGGCTATAGCGGTTGTAGTGTCCTTTTGTTCCCCTTTTGAACATATTGTAAAGAAGATGGATTTTGCAGTATGAGATACTACCTTGAGACACTATTTAGGTGGAACAATAGTTGGAACTACCTCTAGTATTCTGTAGAGATGACCCCCTAGAGAAACAATGACACTGCGGGGTCGAGACTCATAAATATAATGATGCTTCCACATATATGGTTGGCCCAAGAGAACATCATAGACATCCAGTGGGGAAACATCACATAATAAATCATCCCTGAAGGGTTTGATTCCATATGAAAATCAACACTGCTAGCTGACACGAATATCTCGTCCTTGGTAAAGCCGCCCGATGCTATATGGCTACAGGTGTGGTGTTGTCGACAATCCAAACTATTTGACGACCTTTCCTAAGATGAGGTTCTTCTGGCTTCCACTATCAACAATAAAATGTAGTGGGGCCCCTTCATCCACATTTGTGAATGAAAAAGGTGCTCCCCCTCTTCTGGATCTATTGGTTCTTCTGGTTGAATTGATACGGTCACGACAATAGAAGTGGGGTATGCATCGATGATTTGTATTTTACTAGTATTTTCATAATCATATTCTGAATCAGGGTTCAACTCCTTGTCTTTGATCTCAACCACCAATGAATATTTTGAGCAACATTCATCGGTGTTGTGCCAGGGGCTTTTGTGGAAATTGCACCATTTTTCGGTGTCCTTCTTTGTCTTCCCGTGACCCTTCTTTTCCTGTGGCTTGGATTGGTTTTCAGGAGACTTCTTATTAGGGACGTCTTTGTCATACCTTGGTTGTTGCGGATTTGCAGAGCTGAACTCCCATTTGTTCTGGTGCTTAAACGTCTGCTCGATTTTAACAACATATCAATAAGAAGAATTGAGTGATGAGATGTCCGAAAAATCCATTTCAGTTTGGATGTATCTGTGTAGAGCCCCGCAGTATTTTAGAACCAAATGTCATTTAGAGTCCTTGATACCTAGATTGGTGCACAAGGTATGGAATGTATTGTTGAAATCCGGAACTGCTTGGCCCCTCTCTTGTTGTAGTGTGGTTCATCTCATGTATTGGTCCTCATAGTTGCCAACAGGGTAATATTGTTCCTTTACCGCATCCACAAAAAAATTCCAAGTGGGCTCGACCCCATATATCCCAGACTCCTCTGTGGAACTCTGCTCCCATTAAGTTTCCCACCAATGTTTGACATGGGGGAGATCTTTAAGGAGTGCGAAGGTGATCTTTTCTCTGTCAGAAAAATTGTGAACAGAGAAATAACCTTCTAGCAGATTTAACCATTTGTCTAGGGATTCTACATCTATTTGTCCTTCAAATACTGGAATATAAAAATTAACTTGTACCTTGAAAGGCAAGGTGCCTCCAAATTTTCCGCTTGATGAAGATGCGCATGTTGCTATCAACAAACGTTGAAGGATGTGGGAAAAATTCTCCATCATTTCGTCCCTCTGTCACGTGAGAGCTTGCTGAAGCAACAGACTGACAGGATCATCTGCTCCGTCTTTTTTATTTTCTTCCGCCATTGATGGTTTCTTGGGTGTGCGAGAGATATTTTCCTCAAGAGATACAAGCTCGAGAGCCAACTTGCTATACTCGAACCTCATCGGGGACATGCACTGAAAAATGATTCAGAGCAACCTGCTCTGATACCACTGATCCAGATTATTTTCGGCACGAAATGAGAGCGGAGAGATAACACATAAATATTCAGAGATATTGAAACAGAGACAACAATATAACAAATATATATAAGAAATATAACAAGAGTCACAGATATACAGTAATACACGATTTCTATTAATGAAATAAATGTACAGAAACTGTAAAAATACAGAGTGAAAGACTCGCTAGAATGGTGGCAGCTTATCTCTGAGAAGATATGTGATGGCTACTCTCATTCGCAAGAAGATGATTATTACAATGAGTCTCTAAGGACCTTTTTAACATAAGTAAAATCCAAAACCCTAACCCTAGAAGATGAAAATCCAAAAGGTTTGTGGGCCCCGATGGGGGTAGTTGATACGTCAACTTCCTAGGTGCGTAACTTTTGCATACGATCTCCGTTTGGGGCACTCGATAGTTCGTTGGAAATATATATCCGAGGAATACAACATTTGGGTGAGAAACATTGATCTACAATACATGTTACTCCTCTTTTTCTCAAAAAACATTGTTTAGGGCCTTAAAACGGCTCCAGAAGTTTAGGACCCAAAAAACTGCTAAAAATAATAAATTACCAAAATTGCCAAAAAATTGTTTTGATCCAGTTGGAGAAGGTGGGTGGCCACCGATATCCACCTGGATCAATCCTCCATCCTTAGGAAGCAATGGTCTCCATTGCGTTGAGTTCTTGGGGGAGAGGGGAAAGCGATTGCTGAATTTGAATCTTGGTGAGTTGCTTGCCTTGTTTGAGATGTCGAGCTGCTTGGTTTGTTGAAGGATGTCACGAACCTATGGCTGGAAGGGTTGGACATTTTTAACTACTCTAGCTACATGAGATGACTGTGTGAAGAAGGAATCTTTGCGCTTTGCTGCAACCTTGTCGACCTGCTTCTGTTGGATAGAAGGTGCTTGGGGCGAGACTGTAGCAGTTGCAGTGTCCTTCTATTCCCCTTTTGAAAAGATTGTAAAGAAGATGATTTTTTTAGTATGAGATACTACCTTGCGACATTGTTTAGGTGGAATAATAGTCAGAACTACCTTTGGTATTCTGTAGAGATGACCCCCCAGAGAAACAATGACACTGCGGGGTCGAGATTCATAAATGGCATAGCGCTTCCACATATATGGTTGGCCCAAGAGAACATCACAAACATCCACTGGGGAAACATCACATAATACCTCATCCCTGAAGGGTTTGATGCTGTATGACAATTGAAATTGCTAGCTGACACGAATATCTCATCCTTGGTGAAGCCACCCAATGTTGTATGGCTGCGGGTGTGGTGTTATCGACAATCCAAATTGTTTGATGACCTCTGCTGAGACGAGATTTTTTTGTTTTCCACTATCAACAATAAAATGCAGTAGGGTCCCCTTAACCCACATCTATGAATTAAAAATGCGCTCCCCCTCTTCTAGATCTATTGGTTCTTCTGGTTGAATTGTTGCGGTCGTGACAATAGTAGTGGGGTCTGCGTCGATGATATGTCTTTTACCAGTATTTTCAGAATCAGATTCTAAATCAGGGTTTGGTTCCTTGTCTTAGATCTCGGACACCAATGACTATTTTGAGCGACATTCATTGGTGTTGTGCCAGGGGATTTTGTGGAAATGAGACCATTTTCTAGTGTCCTTCTTTGTCTTCCCGTGACCCTTCTTTTCCTGTGGCTTGGACTGGTTTTCGGGAGACTGTTTATTAGGGCCGTGTTTGTCATACCTTGGTTGTTGCAGATTTGCAGAGCCGAACTCCCGTTTGTTCTAGTGCTTAAACTTATGCTCGATTTTAACAACATATCGATAAGTAGAACCGAGTGATGAGATGTCCAGAAAATCCATTTCAGTTTGGATGTATCTGTGTAGAGCCCCGCGATATTTTAGAACCAAATGTCGTTCAGAGTCCTTGATACCCAGCTTGGTGTGAAAGGTATGGAATGTATTGTTGAACTCTGGAACTGCTTGGCCCCTCTCTTTCCGTAGTGTGGTCCATCTCATGTATTGGTCCTCATAGTTGCCAACAGGGTAATACTATTCCTTTACCACATCCACAAAAAACCCCCAAGTAGGCTCGACCCCATATATCCCATACTCCTCTGTGGAACTCTGCTCCGAGAAAGTTTCCCACCAATGTTCGACATGGGGGAGAGCTTTAAGGAGTGCTAAGGTGATCTTTTCTCTATCAGAAAAATTGTGAACAAAGAAATAACCTTCTAGCAGATTTAACCATTTGTCTAGGGCTTCTACATCTATTTGTCCTTCAAATACTGTAATATCAAAATTAGCTTGTACCTTGAAAGGTGAGGTTCCTCCAAAGTGGCCGCTTGATGAAGATGCGCCTGTTTCTATTGGTAGACATTGAAGGATGTGGGAAAAATTCTCCCTCATTTCATCCCTCTATCGCATGAGAGCTTGCTCAAGGAACAGACTGATAGGATCGTCTACTCCATCATTTTTATTTTCTTCCACCATTGAGGGTTTCTTGGGTGTGTTTCTTGGGTGTGTGAGAGATATTTTCCTCAAGAGAGACAAGCTTGAGAGACAACTTGCTATACTCGGACCTCGTCGGGGACATGCACTGAAAAACGACCAACAACAGCCTGCTCTGATACCATTGATCCGGATTATTTTCGGCATGAAATGAGAGCGGAGATATAACACATAAATATTCAGATATATTGTAACAGAGACAATAATATAATAGAGATATATCGAAAATATAACAAGAGTCACAGATATATAGTAATACACGATTTCTATTAATGAAATAAATGTACAGAGACTGTAAAAATATAGAGTGAAAGACTCGCTAGAATGGTGGCATCTTATCTCTGAGAAGAGATGTGACGGGTACTCGCATTCGCAAGAAGATGATTATTACAATGAGGCTCTAAGGGCCTTTTTAACATAAGTAAAATCCAAAACCCTAACCCTAGAAGATGAAAATCCAAAAGGTTTGTGGGCTCCGATGGGGGTAGTTGATACGTCAACTTCCTAGGGGAGTAACATTTTCATACGATCTTCGTTTGGGGAACTCAATAGCACGTTGGAAAGATATATATAAGGACTACAAATTTTTGGTGAGAAACATTGATCTATGATCCATGTTGCTCCTCATGTTCTCAAAAAACATCGTTTAGGGCCTCAAAACGACTCCGAAAGTTCAGGACCCAAAAAACTGCTAAAAATAGTAAATTACCAAAATTTCCAGAAAACTATTTTGAGCCATTTGGAGAAGGTGGGTGGCCACCGATATCTACCTGGATCAATCCTCCCTCCTTAGGAAGCAATGGTATCCATTGCATTGAGTCCTGGGGGAGAGGGGAAAGCGATTGCTGAATCTGAATCTTGGTGAGTTGTTTGCCTTGCTGGAGACATCGAGCTGCTTGGTTTGTTGAAGGTTGTCACGAACCTATGGCTGGAAGGGTTTGACCTTTTTAACTAGTCTAGCTACATGAGATGATTGTGTGCAAAAGGAATATTTTCACTTTGTTGCAACCTTGTCGAACTGCTTCTGTTGGATAGAAGGTGCTTGGGGCAAGGCTATAGCAGTGGCAATGTCCTTTTGTTCCCCTTTTGAACATATTGTAAAGAAGATGAATTTTGCAGTATGAGATACTACCTTACGACACTTTTTAGGTGGAATAACAGTCAGAACTACCTCTAGTTTTCTGTAGAGATGACCCCCCAAAGAAACAATGACACTACAGGGTCAAGAATCATAAATAACATGGTGCTTCCACATATATGGTTGGCCCAAGAGAACATCACAGACATCCAGTGGGGCAGCATCACATAATACCTCATCCCTGAAGGGTTGAATGCCGTATGACAATCGACACTGCTTGCTGACATGAAAATCTCATCCTTGGCGAAGCCACCCGATGTTGTATGGTTGTGGGTGTGGTGTTGTCGACAATCCAAACTGTTTGACGACCTCTGCTAAGATGAGGTTCTTATGGCTTCCGCTATCAACAATAAAATGCAGCGGGGTACCCTTCACCCACATTTGTGAATGAAAAAGGTGCTCCCCCTCTTCTGGATCTGTTGGTTCTTTTGGTTGAATTGTTGTGGTCGCGACAATAGAAGTGGGGTCTATGTCGATGATCTGTCTTTTACCAGTATTTTCAGAATCAGATTTTGAATCAGGGTTTAGTTCCTTGTCTTTGATCTCGGCCACCAATGACTGTTTTGAGCGACATTCATTGGTGTTGTGCCAGGGGATTTTGTGGAAATCAAACCATTTTCTGGTGTCCTTCTTTGTCTTCCCATGACCCTTCTTTTCCTATGGCTTGGATTGGTTTTCAGGAGACTGTTTGTTAGGGTCATATTTTTCATACCTTGGTTGTTGCGGATTTGCAGAGTTGAACTCTCATTTGTTCTAGTGCTTAAAATTCTACTCAATTTTAACAACATATCGATAAGCAGAACCGAGTGATGAGATGTTCAGAAAATCCATTTCAGTTTGGATGTATCTGTGTAGAGCCCTGTGGTATTTTAGAACCAAATGTCATTCAGAGTCCTTGATCCCCAGCTTGGTGTGCAAGGTATGGAAATTATTGTTGAACTCCAGAACTACTTTTCCCCTCTCTTGCTGCAGTGTGGTCCATCTCATGTATTGGTCCTCATAGTTGCCAACAGGGTAATATTGTTCCTTTACCGCATCCACAAAAAAATCCCAAGGGGGCTCGACCCCATATATCCCAGACTCCTCTATGGAACTCTGCTCCCAATAAGTTTCCCACCAATGTTTGACATGGGGGAGAGCTTTAAGGAGTGCGAAGGTGATCTTTTCTCTGTCAGAAAAATTGTGAATAGAGAAATAACCTTCTAACAGATTTAACCATTTGTTTAGGGCTTCTACATCTATTTGTCCTTCAAATACTGGAATATCAAAATTAACTTGTACCTTGAAAGGTGAGGTGCCTCCAAAGTGACCGCTTGATGAAGATGCCCCTGTTTCTATCAGCAGACATTGAAGTATGTGGGAAAAATTCTCCATCATTTCGTCCCTCTGTCGCGTGAGAGCTTGCTCAAGCAACAGACTGATAGGATCGTCTGCTTCGTTGTTTTTATTTTCTTCCACCATTGAGGGTTTCTTGGGTGTGTGAGAGAGATTTTCCTCAAGAGAGACAAGCTCGAGAGCCAACTTTCTATACTCGGACCTCGTCGGGGACATGCACTGAAAAACGACCAAGAGCAGCCTGCTCTAATACCACTGATCTGGATTATTTTCAGCACGAAATGAGAGAGGAGATATAACACATAAATATTCATAGATATTGAAACAGAGACAACAATAGAATAGAGATATATCAGAAATATAACAAGAGTCATAGATATACAGTAATACATGATTTCTATTAATGAAATAAATGTACAGAGACTATACAAATATAGAGTGAAAGACTCACTAGAATGGTGGCAACTTGTCTCTAAGAAGAGATGTGATGGCTAATCCCATTCGAAAGAAGATGATTATTAAAATGATGCTCTATGGGCCTTTTTAACATAAGTAAAATCCAAAACCCTAACCCCAGAAGATGAAAAGCCAAAAGGTTTGTGGGCCCCGATGGGGGTAGTTGAGACGTCAATTTCCTAGGGGCGTAACTTTTGCATACGATCTCCGTTTGGGGCACTCAATAGCTCATTGGAAAGATCTATCCAATGAATACAACTTTTGGGTGAGAAACATTGTCCTACAATCCTCGTTTTCTCAAAAAACATCGTTTAGGGCCTCAAAATGGTTCCAGAAGTTTAGGACCCGAAAAACTGCTAAAAATAGTAAATTACCAAAATTGCCAGAAAACTGTTTTGAGCCAGTTGGAGAAGGTGGGTGACCACCGATATCCACCTGGATCAGTGAACCAACCATGACTCATGATCTGCATGTGTGCTTGAATAAGCCAAGTACACATCCCCTCTTTCTTCCTTGGTGGTCTTTTCTTCTATAGAAGGAGATTCTTCAGATCCCTTCTTTTTCTCAACTTTGGATCTACACTACTTCTTGTAGTGTCGTTCTTTTCCACATCTCCAACATACCTTTACAAAATTTTTGAGAGATTTAGATCTACCCTTAGACTTAGATCTCCCACTTGAGAACTTAGATCTATTTCTTTCCTAGGAACGTCCTCTTGCAAATAATGTGTCTATGTTCTGTCCTTCCATATTCTTTTGTCTCATCTCCTTCGACAAAAATGATGAGACCACTTCATCAAACTTCAATATAGTTGTATTTCTACCTATGGCCACAACCGGACTATCTCACAAGTCTGTTAAAGAACACAATAAACTAATACATTTATCTTCATCCGAAATTTTGATATCAACATAGACTAACTAACTTACCACAGTATTGAAGGCGTTCAAATTCTCTTCCACTGAGTCTCCATCTCTCATCCTTAGGTTATACAAATGCTTTCTCAAGAATATTTTATTTACTAGGGACTTAGACTGATACAACTTCCCCAAGTTATCCCATAAACCCTTGGTTGTAGCTTCCTATGACACATTCAATAATATTGAATCTGAGAGACATAGTCAGATTGTGCTCTTTGCCTTCCGATCCAACTTTTTCCAATCATCTTCTGAAGTTCTTGTAGGTGCAGTACCTAGATCTATCATGATCCACTGATCTATGTCCACCAACAAATCTTCCATCTTGAGCTTCCACAACTCAATTTTTTTTCCATTAAACTTCTCGATCTCCATTTTCGAATTGCTCGCCATTTCTTTTCACCTGAAAAATAAATACCACAGATCTCCCACCATAACAAGGCTTGTCACAGTCCTGAGCCAAACCCTTGACCACAAAGGTGCCCCCCTGAAGCCAACAATTCTCTAATACCAAATGTAGATTTTTACCTTGTACAATATTTACTGCAAACATATTTTTAGTAAAAGAACATAAAAGATACAATAGCAAATACAAACATTACACAAAGATTTTTCCCCTGGAAACCCAAACCGGGAAAACCAACATATACTATATTCATTCATAGTGATACATTGTGATACATTGTTTACAATAAAATATACATATAAGAGCCAGTGACATCCAAAACCCTAACCCAATGACATGGATTAGTCAACAACCCTAATTATTTAACCAGAAATAGAAAACCATCATCAAAATCCATGTGTCGAAAAACCGCTCAACAATGGACATGAAAATTGAGGCAACACGAAAAAACGAGGCAAAAATATGACACATTTCCCGAGGCAAAAAATGAGACACTACTAATCATGTAAAGAATATAACACATACCCAACATAACCATTCATTACATTAGTGGTTTTAGCTGATCACAAACCATACATTACAAAGTGGTTTTTAGAGTACTGCGGACATAACAAATTATGGGGAATACATGCCTCATCAGGATTACATTAGGTACAAACAATTTCAAAATTTCAACTCAGGTAATCTAGCCTTTATAAAAACATAATACCAAGACCTTTTTTGAAGATCATTCAAGGACCATTAAACTACTTAGGGATGTTGTTTTCATGGATTTCACACTTTTGAATCTTAGAACACATGTACTATTATTCTTACCTTGCTTTGCTTCCTTAATTCTTGCTTCTTCTCTATGTATTCCTTTTTCTACATCAAACTCTCTTCCTTTTGTGCTACTTCTCTTCCATTGCTTTATTCCTTTGTCCATCTTCCTATGCCATTTTCTTCACTGCTTCATCTTTTGTTGTCATTTCCTCTTTTCTCTTCAATATGCCTTTGCCTTTTTCTTCTTCTATTCATGTCTATGAGTCCTTTTTCTTTCTTCTTTATATGACATTTTCCTTCTACTAAGCCCTTCATTTCACTATCCATTTTCTTTCTCAATCTCTTCATTTGAGCTTCAATGTGCTCACCTTCTTCCTCAACAAGTCTTTCTCACCTTGCTAGATACCTCACATAGGTTGTATCTTTCTCTGAACCTAGTATTTTGGTATTTATGGTCCTTATTCACCTTGGACCTTCTCTTTGAGCTTTTATCTCCCCCCCATTATTCACTTCAATAACTATAGGGATTCTTCTTGCCACCAAGCTCCTCTTTATTATTCTTCTTTCTTACACTTTTATTTATCATTTTCTTTTGCCATGGAGTTAGCATCATATTCTCTCTTCATCAATCTTGTTTCTTTTGTCATATTCTTTCATAATAAATCATATTCTTGCATAATTCTTCATCTAAATCTTTCACTACAATACCTACATAAAATCACGTCTTGTAGAAAGGGTGTCTCCATGTATGACACTATATGGAAAACTTGATTGACACTCTAATGTCATGATTTTACATGAATTTACCTTTGACATTGAATTTAACTTCACTTAAACATTGACTCCAGATTCTGAACTTGACTTCAACTTATTACATGACTTAACATAATTTGTTAGGGTATCGGGTAACACCGATCATGCACCCTTATTCATATAACACATCAATGAATTTTTCATAACTCTTGAAATTCAACTTCAACTCGAACTTTTGACTTATTGCATCAATAAAAATAATCTCAATTTTGACTCTTGACAACATACTTCATCTGTTACATGACTCTTTGCATCAACTTTCAAAAGGACATAACACGAACTTTACTTACTTTGGCCATTTTCAAAATTTTATGACACATACTTTGGCTCAAACTACATAATTCAAAAAACTCTTGAACTTTGATGACTTGGTTTTGCTCATGTACTCTCACTTACGTACTCAAATATTCAAACTCATTTGACACTTTTACTCATGGCTTCGAACTCATTGAATTGACCCTTTTACAAAATACTTTTCTTAACGTGGAAAAATACACAATATAATTATTCAATACAAATCAAAACAATAAAATACTTTGATTTTAATTCTAAAATCTCTTCCTTTTCTTCTTTGTCCTTGCCAGAGATTTCAAACTATCTTTTCTTCTTTCCAATTTGTTAAGACCACAATATTAGATTGGCTTATCAAACGAGTACCACACAACACTACTCTAGCATTATGAATTACCTTCACTTGGGGGTCTTCCTTGCTTAAAAAAAAAAATGAGACATCGTCTTTGAAAGTTGGGGAAAAAATATATACCTAAACATTTCCCTTTGTTGGGACATCAAGTTCTAATAGTTCATCACACATATCTTGGAATCAGTCGGTCAAGCGATCAACCTACATTTGGAAACAATCGGTCAGGTAATCGACCAGATCTCTACATTAGTCAATCAAGTAGTTGAAAAGTCTGTCATTTGGGCAGTCAACCAACAATCGAAGATAGTTAGTTAGTGGATCAACCAGCTAAGCAATCGACTATGAATTGGATGCATGGGGTGGTGTCTCTTTCCCAATGATTCAAATTTCCCTTTCTCTTGAGCAACCCTTGAGCAAGTGGGGTTGATGTTTAGCACCAAGATTGCCTTATTCAAGTAATTTTTTTTTATTAGTGATCAAAATGCCATAAAAATCTTAAAAGGTGTAATCCTTACCATCTTCCTTGAGTGCTTGTCAGCTGGTGTGGAAAGTAGAAATGGACACATCGAATGGTGTTCTCAAATTCATCAGGACTAGATTGATGCGTTGTCTATATTTCTTTTGATAATTATTTCCACATTCTCCCAATTTCAATTGGACTTCCTTTACACTCGCCAGATAGTCCTCTATTATGTCAAAAGAATGAGGATCAAGAGAGATCAAATATTTCTCCAACTGTGTGATGAGGCTTTCATCGACTCTATCGAACAATGACTTCAACTTATTCCATAATATATAATGGAAATTCAAATCACAAGGAAAGAGGATGGTTTGATACCCCTACACAGAGACTTGGATGCCTCGACTAGAAACCTAAAGGGAAAACAGATGCACCTTGTTAAAGTCGAAAGAATAAGACATGTCATTGTGATGGAAAGGCTGGACATCTGGAGAAATTTTGTTACAAGAAGAGAGGCGATTTACTGGAGAAGGTTAAATGCCTTGAAAAATACGTGTCTATTGTTTACTGACCTGCTGATAATTTCACCTTCCAAGTTGGAACTCCTCAAGCCTTGTTGTCTCATTCTATGCAAAATGAATGAGTAGTAGAATTTGGGTGTACTCATCATATGGCTAAGGATGCTTCCTTTTTCACATCCTTGAATAAAGTTGAGGAGAGGAAGATTTATGTTATCGATGATTTTTCTCTTGATATTGCTAGTCAGGGTGATGTTTCCTATTGACATGGGATAATTTTCGATGTCTATCATGTGCCAAACATTAGTGAAAATATTATTTATTTCTCAGTTAACACAGACTTGTAAAATTGTGGAGTTTTGGCTAGACTGGATCTTTGTTCGAGACTTGAAGAAAGGTTAGTTGATTGTCGATGGAGGGTTTCTCGACCCGAATAATAGTATGAATAAATTCCATGACACAACTCAACCCGACACTGAATCGACTACTCTTTTTGCTCACAATGATGAGCGAAGTAAAAATTTGCATGAACAACTCAGACATCTGAATTTTTTAGGTCTACAATCAATGAAAACTCAAAACATGGTTGTTGGTCTACCTAAAGTGTTTTCCCCTGAAGGAGTATGTAAAGGTTGTGTTCTTGACAAGCATCATCAGGCACCTTTTGACTCTGAAAAAGCGTGGTGAGCACAAAACCTCCCAAAGTTGGTTCACAATGATGTATGCTGCATCAATATACCTTCCCTGGTAGGTGCAAGGTATATCTCGACTTTCATTGATGATCTCTCTCATTTCACTTAGGGTTACGTTTTGAAGAATACGAATCTTGTCTTTGAAAAGTTCAAACAATTTCGAGCCTTTGCTAAAAAGAAACGTGATTGACCCATCAAGTGCCTGAGACCAGACAATGGTGGTGAGTATGTAAATCGACCTTTTGAAGAATACTTGGTTCGATATAGTATTGAATAGTAGTGGTTGGTTCCTCATACACTGTAACAAAATGCTGTTGCATAATGAAGGAATCATATGCTAGTCAAAATGGCTATATGTCTTTTGTAGGCTAAATATCTTCCTCCTTGATTTTGGATTGAAGCTGTGTATTGTGCAAACTATCCTCTCAATCACATCTCGACTTGAGTTATTGCTTAGGTGAATCCAATCGAATGATGGTGTGGAAAGAAGCCTTCAGTCGATCACCTCTATGTGTTTGGATGCATTTCCTAGGCTCATATTTCTGATGATTGCATAAAGAAGCTGGATGCAAAGATTCATGCTTGCATCATGATGGGATACTCTGAAGAGTCTAAAGCCTATCGACTATTTGATCCTGTCAAACAACAAATCATTATCATACAAAATATATGGTTTAATGATAATTCTTCTGGCATCAAGTTGTTTCATGCCTCCTCTAGATTGCTACAAGTTGATCACCTTGATGTTGTTTCCAACTCTGGTTCTACTGTTCCTTTTTTTAGTCCTTCAACTGGAAAGTTGAGCTCCATTCTTATTTCAACTAGATTATCGATCTCTATGTCGATTAATCTGTCAATATCTGTTTCGACTGGTCCACCATCTACATCAACCGAAATTGTGACTTCTGATAGACCTGCTACAATGAACAACAATTGACCCCTTTCTTGTCTACCCATATGGGTTGCCAAGACAATTGAAAATGTTGGACCTGATGCTGATGATGTTTCCTTTGGGTGACAAAATCAAAGTCAAAAGAAGCATGCCAACGTTTCCTTGATGAATTGTGTACTTGAAAATTCTGATCATGTTTCCTATTTGGATGCTCAAGGATGACCTGAATGGGAACAAGATATGTAGACAAAAATTGATTCTTTGTCGAAGAATTACACTTGGGACTTAGTTCCCCAACTAGTACAAGGAAAGAATGTTGTGAAGTTTTGATGGGTCTACCAGACCAAATTTACCTCCGAAGGTGTTGTTGAGCATCATAAAGATCGCTTGATTACAAAGGGATTTTATCAACATGAAGGTATCAACTACACTGAGACCTTTTCCCTTGTTGCAAAGCTAAACTCTCTTTGCCTGATTCTTTCCCTTAATGTTCGTTTTGGATGGAAAATCCATTAGATGGATGTGAAGAGTGATTTTCTTCATGGAGACCTATCTAAATAAATTTTCATTAAACAACTTCCTTGTTTTGTGACAGATTCTAACCTGGTTTGTCGACTCAAGAAGTCCATTTATGGTTTGAAGTAGGCTCACCGAGCTTGGTATGATAAGATCAACAATTTATTTCTTCGACTTGGTTTCAAACATTGTGAATCTTATCACAACTTGTATGTCCTCCATACCAATGAAGTGTTAGAAAAATAGGACCGTGGAGCAATAAAATAAAACAAATGTGGAAACAAAACACAGAATATACACAATACAATAGAGACATAGATTTACGTGGTTCACCCAGTGTGGGCTACGTCCACCAGAGAAATTTCCAGGTCCTTCCTTAATTTTATCCTGCATATGAAGGGATACAACCTACAACAAACCCATTGTAACTTCCTCTTATTCCTCTCACAGTCTCTCATCTCAGAATACAATATTCGCTATGGTGCATAGCCATAATAAATTTCCCTCATAACATAGGGTTTCCTTCTAGGGAAAAAAACCCTAACATAATTTCTACCGTTAGATTTGAGACCTTATAATGAACAGTCCAGATTTACAATGAAATCACAATATACATTTACAAGGAATTTTTTCCTTTGGGGGCTTCGCCCCCAAACCCCCCAACCAGGTGGATATCCTCCTTGAACCACACATAGGGGGTAACCCCCCTGTGCAGTCCCCCGCGTGGAAGAGTGTACATACTTCTGGGGTGTGAAGTCTTCATGGGGTATAAACATGGCTGAAAACAAAAGACCTCTGAATCAGAAAGATAATCAATCTCCACAACCAACATGAATACACTTTGATTGTTTTTGTATATGTTGATGACCTTCTCATTATTGGAAATAACACTGCTCTCACTCTTAGATTGAAGAAACAACTTGTTGACTCCGTTGACATGACATATATTGGTACTCTACATTATTGTTTGGGTCTTCAAGTATTACCCCTATGTGATGGTTTTTTCATTTCTCAATCTAAATATGTACTGGATCTTTTGACACATTTTAAGATGGCTTATTGTAAGCCCCGTGATACTTCTTTCAATCTGGAGTAAATCTCACTAAAACTTGTCGAACTCTTAGAGTCAATGCTACACTTTATCAACAACTGGTTGAAATTATTATTTATCTTACTCATAGTCGACCTGACATTTCCTTTGTTGTTAGTATGGTTTCTCGGTTTATGCAATACCCCAAAGAAAGCCATTGGAAATCCATCAAATAAATTTTCCGTTATCTCAAGGGTACCACTCACTTTGGTATCAAGTATTGTCAAAGTTCAGATTCATTGGTTGACTTCATGGACTCTGACTAGGTCAGCGATAATGATGATCAGAAGTCTACTTTTGGATATGTGTTTCTCTTCAGCAATGGATCGTTGGTGTGGTCATATAAGAAACATAAGGTAATCTCCTTGTCGACTACATAAGTAGAATATCATGGCGCCATTCATGCAGGTACAAAGGCATTGTGGATCCACCAAATTATCGATGAACTTGGACTTCATGTTTAAACCTTGAATACAATCTATTGTGACAATCATAGTGCCATATAGGTCGTTGACAATCCTGTTACCCATAGTAAGATGAAGCATGTTGAGCTCCATGCTCACTATTTTAGACAATTGGTTCATGTGAACATTGTCTCTCTTGAATATTGTAGAAGAGATGATGAGGTTGTTGATATCTTCACTAAGCCTTTATCTGAAGCCAGATTCATCAAGGTTTGTATGATGCTTGGACTTCAGGAAGATGCAATTATGGGTGGGTGTCAATATGAGGTAATTTCACCTCCTAAATATCCATAGCCGTGTGTTGATGGGGGGGTGTTGGAACATCAAGTTATGATGGTTCATCACACTTCTCTTAGCCGAATCAGTCGATTGAGCAGTCGACCTACACATGGAAATAGTTGGTCGGGTGATCAACCATATCTCTACTTTAGTTAGTCGAGTAGTTGACAAGTATTTGGATCGGACAGTCGACCAACAGTCGAAGATTGTCAATTGGTGGATCGACCAACTAAGCAATTGAATACAAATTGGATGCATGGGCAGTCGGGTCAAGCATCCTTGTTGAGCTGACTAGACGACACTAATTTGATGGAGTCCACTCTAATGATCGACGGTTATATGTGGACAAGATCCTCCTGATTTAAAGGAAGTTGGTTAGATCTTGAAGCTATAAATAACATACCCTATGGGTCATTGTCATCATGCAAATCAAGTGATTCTTGCTGTTGTGTACAAGATCTTATTGGTAGCGATTATATAATTATTATATAATAAGCTGCCTACACAGGGTCTATGAAATTTTATTTACTTTTCATGAGCATTTTCTCTAAATGACAGTTGTAAATCGTCACATTTTACCTATCATCTATTCATGCTTAGTTTTCATGACTGAAAGCATGAAAACTTGCAACTATCGTTACTTTTCTGTTTTAAAATCCCATTGAAAGCATATGGTTTATTACAGAATTGTGGTTTCTTGCTATGAGCATGTTTCTCTCCTTGTTTGTGACCCTTTCGATTCTGAGCATGCCTAAGAGATTTGTGGTTATATGAATGGAATACCCCCTCCATTTGATATTCAATTGTTTTTTTATTGATTTTGGTTTGATGTTTGATTATATTTCTTTCATGAAACCTTTGACTATTTGATTTTGTAAACCGACCTAACTTTGCAATCAAACTATGATGCACGCATTTTGTTTTCAGAGTACTCTGGTCCTAGCATGTACCCAATGCCTAGGTGGCATACGATGTAAACCATGTCATTACTCCTTAGCATGGTCTCAGGGATCACGAATTTTCTCACACACATTGTGATTAACACCTTGCCCATCGTTTGAATTATCACAACATGTATTGATAAGGCTCGAGGCTATGGCTCTATTTCCTTTTTGCAAACCCTACCCGTGTGTTGTGTGCTAATTATCTATCTATGCAGTATGGCTCTAGTGGTGAGGGTCAAACCGAACAACATCCAAACCCTACTTTCGTATGATAATGCTAGGGAAGATTTGGAAAGGAATGGTTGGCATTTGTTCATCAAAACATTTCAGAGTTTTAACCTTCAAGTATCCCAAGAGTTTGCCTTAACCTTTGATGGTTGTAGGGAAAAGATCGGTGATGTGCAATTGGAAGTAACAGAAGATTTCTTAAGCCAAGCCACGGGATTGTCAATAGTTGGTCAGAAATGGTTCAAGAATGTGAAAGTGGAGGAGGTCCCTTGGACTTTACTGTTTACCTCACGAAAAATAACTAGCTGTGATCGAGGTATGCCAATTTCATTCTTGAAACCTAGGTGGCATGATTTTCTTGTTGTAGTGAAACAATTCATCACATGTGAGGGACGATTCAGACTTTCTTTCCTATATCATCTACGCCTGCTTATGAGTTTTATTGGTTTTCCGTTGAATATGCCTTACTACCTACTCAAAAGTCTGTATAAAATGGGTAAACGGTTTAGGAAATATAGGTCATATTCAAGTCTATTTCATCATGGCCTCATTAAAATCATCCTCATGCACCAGTTATAGTCACAAAATGATTTTTGGGATGCGTTCATTACACGAAATGGTTTTTGCAACCATGAGTTGGGATAGGTAGATAAGTCGGTCATTGTGGAAACCCTTGTGAACCCTACGGCCTCTTCCCCACCTTTTCAGGCCTGTGATTTTTCCCCTAATAACGAACCCTCGAACTACCCTAATGTCATTCAATAGGACAATCGACCGGTTACACATCCAAATAATTTCACTAAAACTATTAAGAAACCTACAGGAAAGAAGCTAAAAGGCAGTGTTGGTGTCAATTTCAAGAAAAAAAGAGCTGGTCGTTTGATTTCTCGAAGTGTTCGAAATAAAATGAAACCCTATACAGAAACAATGAACACGATTAAAGTGAGCGAAGAATCAGACTCAGAAATTGACAAATTCCTAGCTGAAGACGACCTCGTGTCATTTGAGCTATACCCTGACCGACCCTATGACTATGTTAACAATCTGCCTCCTTGTCTAAAGGACAACCCAGAATTTCCTGGTATCCAACTCTGTGATAAATCTACCATTCGCATGGAGGATTCTCCGACCCATAATGTTGTTCATGCTAATGAAAACTCCTTACAGTCACAATGTGATGTGTGTCGATCGTGGATCGACAGGTACTATACCGATGTTCCACTGCTACAGTCACGACTCAAGTCTTTAAGAGACCAAGTTGATATGTTGACAAATTAAAACAACAGACTTGAATCCATTATCCAAGGGAAGGATAAATGCTTGAAAACTATAGGTCGTGTCATTTTCAAAAACGTAGAGGCAACAACAGCTATCGTTAATTCCAAAATTTCTTGATACGTTTTGATTTCATGATTTGAGGTATGATATTTTTAATTTTTAGCATGATTTTGTCACTCTTAAGTTAGGATATTCAATTTGATTGAATACACTATTTTTCTTATTAAGATTAGTCTGTTTTGTTTATTTAATAAAATATGATTGCATTTGCTATTATAACTAGTTACAGAATCGCAAGATTCTGTAGTCAGTTAAGAAAATTCGAATTGTTTGATTTGATAATTGAAAACATATATGAGATCTTATCATTTTCATTTGTTTTCAGGATGATTAAGGAGCCCATGATTTCCAAGATGATATGAGGCACTTTTTGAGATCTCCCATCCATATCAATTTTGTATTTTTGAGTAAACATATTAGACTGTTGGTAGTTTTTGATATTTAGTGAAATCAGGGTGGTTGCATCCCCCATTATTTTTGAAACCAACTTGATCTTATCAACAGGAAACAATTATGTTTCCTGAAACCTATATAAACATATTATTTTGTAAACATTGGATCATCTTGGCCTAGGGCGAGAGTATGGATATTTACATATAGACTTGAATGACACAAGATACATTACAACTTTAGCTTTCTGTATCATGTTTTAATTTAAGTTCTGCTTATCTCAATACGATGATAGATGATGATAGCC
>ML823988.1:46610-63126 GCA_009831015.1 Picea engelmannii
TTTTCTCTATATAAAACATTTTCTACTATCTATTATTTAATGTTCAATTAGGAAGTTTAATGTGTGATGTCATGAGTGTATACATCTAAGAAAACAAACCAAAAAAAATTAGATAGTATTTTCACTTTCTTTATTATTATTGCTAAAGTAATCAATCTACATTTGATTTTTACGAGTTTAGATTAAAACTCATGGTTTGTATAGATTGTATATAGAATTATCATACATATAATATTTAATTTGTACATATATATTTACTTAGATGTACATATAGTTTTTAGTAATTGTTATTTAGTAAGTTATTGTTTTTCCCTTAAGTTATTTTTCGCTTTCTTTAGAGCTTAGATCAGCCAATGGAGCTGCTAAACCTGTCGAAGTGAATTAATCCAAATGGCTTGGGTTAATTAGACAACCCCGGACCGGATTCACTCCTCCAATTGACGAGCGGTCAATTTCGCCCGTCAACAGATGTCCAATATGCATTGTGATATTTTGATCATAATGCATTGTGCTTAAGTGTTGTAAAGGTGTATTTAGACACCACCTTTTTTCTTTGAATTCTTATTTCCTCTTTGATTATCTACAATATTGTTTGTTTGTTTCCTATCAAGTTTCATCCAATCCCCAACACCCCCTTCTCTTTATAGTGGCATGGCTCGACTTTTCTCATCCAACACTGCTCCACCTTTGACTTCTGGATGGATAACATATCTACCTCACAATTTGCAAGCATAGCATCACATTTCCTCAACTCATCATGAGCCATGAAAAGTGTGACCTCTTCCTTCAACTTGGAATATTCCTTTGACTTCACTCTACTCTAGACACCTGCTCACCAACATCACTAGCATCCTTTTCCTTCTTCCAGAATTTTATTCAAGTGGCAATAGATATGGGCATCTTTTCTTCAACACGGTAGCAACTCCAATTCCATATAAGATCTAATTGTTAATACTAGAGATTATCGGTTGCTATTATAGCTGCTAAAATACTTAGAAAATAAAAAATTGCAACTTTTGCCATGCATTGAGCCAATTAGCATAAATTTCACTCACTTTATCACAAAATCTCCTTTCTAAATATGATAATCATCTCGATATGAAAAGTTGCAAAGCTTCCCAATTACTATATCTACTCTCAGGGTGAATTCTTAAAGAATAGAACAATTATGAAAAATTTAAGAAATGATTTGCTAACCTTTGCTTCCAAAAATGAACTACCCGTTTATGTACATCCAACGTGACCCTATGTTTTATTGATAATCCATGACCATATGGAAGGTTCAAACCAACTCAATTCCATGATTCTTACATCAATCCTCATCATGAATTTTCTCTTCTGTAGAATGCTACAGGTCCATGATCATTCCTTGACTTGATTGTATGTGTAGATGGATTTGCTTCTCAAATATCTCTGCTTTTTCTTTATTTTAAATTCTACAGGCCTTGCAACCCATCTTAATTCCTTTATCTATCTCTGCAAATGCTACAGTTAAAACACAACCTGTCTCATTCTAACCCAGGGCTGGGGAAATCTCTACTCAGTCTAGATTAAACCTCAACATACACAACATCTTTGAGTAATCCTGTGTGCTCTCAACATTTAATGTTTTCTCGGTTATTCATTGGTTGTTCATTTCCCCTTCTTGTTTGTTGGGTTCCTCCAAAAATATGTCATTTTATACCACTTGGGGAACTGACTCTATTTGTTTTATTGAATCACCTTCTCTAGAAGATTAATCCATATGGCTTGATGAAGCCTCACCCTTTTCTATTCTACATTTCCTTATATGTGTAGACCTTGCTTCAAAAGTTTGATTTAATGCACCTCCTTGAGGAAAATGATGATGTTTGAAAGGAGTTGTGTAGGATGTTATGCTCTACCTCATTATTTTTTCAAACTTCTCCATATGAGGCATTAAAGCCTTAATTAATGTCACTTCCCTAGTAGGAGATTCCACAAACTTTTGAATTATCTTTAGTTAATTTAGATAGGGAGTTGATATATTTTTTCTTTGATCTTATACAATCTTCTAGGTTCATATGCTTGCTTCTATGGAAATAAACCTTTGGCCCAAGAGATGGTAAATGGAAAGTCTTGGCCATATTCTTTATAACTTGCTATAACAAAGGAAAATTTGTTACTTCATGAGTAACTCCCTTGAGAGAATTGTAAGCTATATATTTCAAGTATTTTGAACCAAAGTCCATCTCTTTGAATGCTTCAGGAGTGGAATTAGTAATTCACGTGGTAAATTACTTTGAACAGGACTGCTAGTATTTAACCTTATTAAATTGAAATTGAGCTTGTTGATAAGCCAACTCCTATGTTTGGATATGAGTCATGACACGAACAATATCTTCACTATGATCTTGCACATGCTAGGCTTTATCATAAAATTCCCTCTGAAATTATTCAACTAATCTTGTATTCTAAAATAATAATCAACAAAATTTGTAGGATGATACTTGTTGTATTTATAGTAATTAACTTGATTCTCTAGCAAGGTGATTTTTCTTTCATATTCCTTCATCATATTTTCTTCATCCACATCCTTATTTACATTTTCTTGGGAAATGACTAATCTAGTATAGGCAGAAGAAGCTAAACTCAATTTTCTTTTGTCCATCACCATATTTTTAATGACGAGTATTACTTCAAATTCTAGGTTGATTTATGCTTTTTTCTTATTATTTGCTTTCTCTATTTGTCAAATAAAAACAATTCTAAATCAATAAATTCATCTACATGGGTTGGAATACGGTCATCACCTCTTGTAATCATGCTTGAGCTAAAAGTATTGGAAAAATTTTGAGTTGTGAAAATTTCTTCCATCTATGTTGAGTTTGGTTTATATATGTTTATTTTATTGATCTTTTATGTCATCTCATTCCCTTCCTATGTGACTTCCTCTGATTTAGTGTTATCTAGTTTCTTCTTCTTCAAATTTCCTCTATTCTCTATCTTTTTCCTTAACTTATTTTCTTGCTAATTTCTTAACCTATACATCAACTTTGACATTCCTCTCCACTTTTTCCTTCTTTGCTACCAATTCAACTCTTAATTTAGCATACGCTTCCCTTTTCTTTGCCAAATCTTATTTCTTGGTAGCTTTATTTTATGCTTGTTCTTTTGTTTTGGATTTATCTTCTACCTTGACCTTCTCTAATGCTTCCAATCTCCAATTTTATTTTTCTTCATTTTTTCTTGAAGGGTTTGTTTCTTGGTAAAATCCCTTATGGATTATTCCTTCTTCTTTCTTTCTTTATCCTCAACAATTGATTGCAAATTGTTCAAGACTTATGCATAGGCCAATTCTCTCTTGTGAGGTTCTCAACCTCATTCTCTTGATGCTGGTAAGGGAAAGAGATCCCCACCTTTGATCTATGTTTTGAACAATCCCTAGAGGAACATGCATTTAAGTTGTTTCTGAATTGAAATCTATGCCTCAAAATTTTCTCCTTCCATCATATCCTAGGTCGAATCTGTTAGACCACACATGCCTACATATAGTGGATAGGATGGACACAACTTATTCTTTTTTTTTCTTTACTCAATTAGGCATTAAATCCACGCAGAGATGTTTGATACTTGATCTTTTGTATAACCAACCTATTTGGTGTTAAATTATTGTAATTTCCTTATATTTGAGTTATTATCTTATAGATCAAATCCCCTTTTTTGGTTTCATCATGTTGGGTCTTGTATAAGTTCAAATCCAATTTTGTGGATTGGTCAAACCAGATTTGTATGGTGGTATTTGTAAAGTTCTCCCATAGTGTTTATAAAGTGGTTTTAACCACTTCTAGAAGAAATCGACCCTACTAAGTGAAGAGACAGAACCCTAGCGCCTCCTCAACTACTATTTATATGTGAGGATAGTGCCTCACTTGAACACACTCACTCTCACTCATCCAATGTGTATATCTTGAAGGTAGTTGCAGTTGAAGGAGGAAGGAGAAGAGAGGTGCATGCTCAGTCTTAGTTTATTCTTGGTGTTTTGGTATTAGTCTTGGCATTGTATTAGCAATCTATTATTGAGGAAGTTTTTGCTAGGTTTCTCCTGCATGAGGGTTTCCCAGGATAAAATGTTTCATACCTTGTGATTTTGTTTCTTTCAGTGATCCTCTTTATGTTGTTGTTTTGGAAATGCATTGAATGCTCATGTAATTTGGAAATAACCTATTAAAAACAATAAAAAATTAACATGGTATCAAATCTTGAATGAATAGAGCATCTTTCACTAGGTATCTAAAAACATCACTATTGTCGTACAAGAAAATTAGGGTTTTTACTGAAGAGGAATTTTTGTCCAAAAACTATCTTGGGAAGTGCGCCCTACCCTAGTGCATCTTTTGGCAGATTGAGCAAACTTTTTCAGTGGCCAGATTCTCCAAAAAGCCAAACCCTAGTTTTGATTGGTACCAGAGAACCAGAAAACTAGGAAACCAGGAAACCATAACCAGTATCGGAAATACCAGTCCAGAATTGCGCAGGTCAAGTTTCAAGGGGTAAAACTTGAAATTTTCTGAAACAACTAGCTCCAACAAAATCGCCTCAGCCTAGTGCATATGTTGGTAAGCTCAGTTTCATTTTTTTATCACTTTAATTTTCTGGTCATTTTCTTAGCTCCAGGTCAAGATATCCTGATGCAGGAGCATCGCCAACGTCAAGCGAGCATGGGGCAACCACAACACATTTTGAGCACATGATACATTGTTTAAAGATTTTTGAAGGTCGGATGCGCCAAACTTAAATGTGATAGTTAAGGAGAGGTGTACTAATAGATTGTAATCATACCTTGAGCCACCCGCTCTCATCTGAAGGACTAAGACGACATTTATGTTAGTAGGTAGCTTTAATGCATAGATTAGACAGTTTAGAATGAGAGAGGGAAAACGGAGTATAGACACCCTCATTTTATTTATTGTATTGTAACATTATGATAAAGAGTAGAAGGGCATAGAGGAGGAACAGAGAGCGTTGTGTAGCAGACTCCATGTACAAAAGTTCTGAACTAATATGAGGAAGTTGTGATTCAGACTCATGGTGTTCATATATTCTCTGTGTATGCATATTTGAATGTTATGCTCATGAATGTTTTACTCTTTCTACTGTACATTTTCTTTTATTCTATGTATGAATGATTTCTTGTTGAATGTTTGAAATCTAAGAGAGAGAGAGAGAGTAAGAGGAATGAGTTTCAATTGCTTCTTTATCTGAGCAAGAGTTCCTGCAAGGAGTGCAGTTGAATTGTCCGCAAGGAGTGCGTTGACAAGGTGTTCAGAGGGTTGTCTCTGAAAGCTCAGGAGAGATAGCTTTTGTCCTCATTAACCTAGAAGTGTAGTCAGGCACCGAGCCGTGCAAGGAGTGCACAAACCGAGTAAAGTCTTGGAGTTTTGACCCTAAGCCAAATATTGAGAGACTGTTGCCACAACGTGTGCGCAAGGTCAGAGAGCATTCAACACTTCAAGTGTTTGGAGGTTGCTTCAAGGAGTGCATGCAAGGGTCTTCTTTAAGACTCGAAGTTGTGAGAAAGCTCAGGAAGGATAAAGCCTTTGAAACTATTGAAGGCAGTACAAGAAGTTGGTGCATTTTGAGTGATTAGAAGGCATCGGAAGTTTGTGCCACAGGTGGATAAGTCCGAGGAGGAATCCTTGGTTCACTTAGCATAAATCGTCAGAGGGAAGAAACAGATGGTTGAAATTCTCTGTAGAGAATTAGAGAAATCCTGTCAGCTATCCGATCTAACAAAGAAGCGAGGAGGCTATGACTGGGTTGCCAAGGTGCAATCTTAGAAGATTGTGAACCGCCGAATCTTCACTTAGATACCCGTCAGTCGTCCGACCTGAAAGGAGTTTCACGGGGTTTAAACCCTCTCAAGCTGAGTGAAGGTTCCGAAGGGTATCAGGATATCGAGGTATCAGAGTTCGGAATATCGAAAGTCCTGTGGACAAAAGATCGGGTAAATCCACAGTGAAAACCCCGAAATGAATCAAAACCGTCCATCTGTTGGGACATGTGGCAGGGATTGAGAGCCATCAACATCTCAAAAGTCTAGAGACCAAGAGTCGAAGACCTTTTGAGTCCCGAAAGAGCGAAAGGATTACAGTCGTGGATCTAAGGAAGGACGCGTGTTGCGTGATTATCCAAGTCGGAGATTCGGGCATCGGGACTCACATAAGTGAGAGGTTTGACTTTGCATTTGGTGAAGTCCGAGGTTTGATCTGAACCATCCATCCATTTGGGACGAGTGTCGAAAATCTGAGAAGTCGGGGTTCGGCGTTTCGCGAATCCTGAAGACAGGAAACACTTACATTTCGAAACTACGAAGTCCGAAATCCTGATAAGGAGGAAAACTCTGTTATGGGGCCCAACTGACGTCATCTCATCATAACGGGAGGTCGAGAATTGGAATTTCAGGAGTCCCGTGGGAAAGAACCCAAAGGCATTTGTTTTCCTGAAATTGCGAAGTGACGAGGACCATCCATCTTTGAGGACGCGTGGCAACAATCTCGACTTCCGAGAAAAGTCCCGAAAAAGGAAGTCATATCGGGAGATCGGAATTCGAGAGATCGGAAGAATCGAGGGAAAATGCATTTCGGCATTTGAAACCCCGAAATCCTGAAAGGAGATAGGACTTTGGTCACATAAAAGGGAGGTCGTATGGACCCAAAAGTCTAGCCTAGGGGACTAGCAGAAGTTGAAGCATCTCAGGATATCGGAGATCAGGAAATCGGGAACGCAAAGGTTTGCAACATTGGGGATTGTGAAACCCCGAAGCCCGAAATTTTATTTTTCTGTTGTGAACGGAAAAGAGATCGGGCCTAAAGGCTGTAAGCAGCAGAAAAGTCCTATGGGTTGATTTTATTAGAGATTTCGAGGAGGGATTAAAGAGTCGCTTCAGCTTGAAGGTGGAATTAGAACGATCCTTAAGACCGTGAGGTCAGCGCATGGGCCTTTGTCGAGGTAGAGGGAGATATCCTACATCAGGTTTGGTATTAGAGCCCAAAAAGGTTTCTTTGCCTTCTGTAGCAGAGGAAAAAAAATTTCACCATGCCTCCAAGAAGAAGGGACATGCAAACACCCGATCCACCAGAGGAAAGGGAAATACCAAGAAGAAGAGGTAGGCAGATGCCTGACCCAACCATGGCACGGGAAATGCGGGATTTACGCACCAGACTTGAGGACATGGAGACAACACAGAGACGCACAGTTGGTATTGGGGATCTTATTGATTCCAAAAGTGAAGTGGAAGTTGAACATGAAGAAGAAGAAGTTGCAGCTGAAGATGCAACAAATGAATGGTTGATTAGGGCTATTTCAAGAATGGGTGTCGGGGCAAAAATGGACATTCCAGTTTATGAGGGAAACCTGGATGCTAAAGAGATTCTAGACTGGATTAGAGCTCTGGACACTTAATTCGACTACGAAGATGTCGAGGAAGACAAGAAGGATAGACATGCTATCACGAGACTAAAAGGACATGCAGCATTGCAGTGGGATGAACTACAAACAGACAGACGTTGCAAAGGCAAGCAGAAAATCAAGAGTTGGGATAGAATGATCGTGAAGATGAAGGCTAAATTCATCCCCAGAGATTACCGGATCACTCTGTTCAAGAGGATGCAAAACCCGATATAGAAGCTGATGATAGTGAAAGAATACACTGAAGAATTCTACAGGCTGAACATCAGGGCAGGTCATCGGGAGAGCGATGATGAAAAAGTTGCCAGATACCTGAATGGCCTAAGATATGACATTCAGGATGAGATGAGCATGGTAACCATACGAACGGTGGAGGATGCTTATCATATGGCTCTAAAGGCTGAAGAGAAGCTGAGCCGAAAACAAGGTCAAAGAGGCCGAGGCAGAAGTCAAGCCAGGGGCAAATCAGTTGTCCAAGATAAAAATCAGAAACCCAAGGAGGACTGGAAGAAACCTCAGGCTCGAACTGAAAAAGGTGGGACCTCACAACGAGGACAATATGTTGAACAGAGAGGGCAGCATACTGAACAAAGAGGATATTATGATGATAATAATATTTTTCCTCATACTAGAGGTAGAGGAAGAGGAAGAGGTGGAGTAATAAAATGCTTCACGTGTGGAAAGAATGGACACAAATCTTATGAATGTCCAGATAAAAAGAAAGAGGGTGGAGAGACTCACATCGCCGAAGCACAAAGGAGAGATGTTGAGGCAGAGGATGCTGAAGGCGGAAGATCGCTGATGATGTGAAAAGTTCTTTTGACACCAGAGAAGGAGATGGAGAATTCAGCCCAAAGAAATAGACTTTTTTGGACTTCTTGCAAAACCAAGGACAGGGTATGCAAGGTCATTGTGGACAGTGGTAGCACAAACAATCTCATCTCAACAGAGATGGTAGAAAAGATGGAGCTGGAGACGATTGAACATCCAAGTCCATATAGAGTCTCATGGCTACAAAAGGGACATTAGGTAAATGTCACTAAACAATGTTTAGTTGAATTTAAGATAGGAATATATAATGATAAGATACTTTGCGATGTTATTCCTATGGATGTTTGTCATTTATTGTTGGGTAGACCATGGAAATATGACAAAAATGTGATTCATGATGGGAGGATGAACACATACACCCTAGAAAAGAATGGGAGAACTCATATGTTGCTTCCAATCAAAGATAAGGAAGTGAAACCTGAAGTAAGTAACACTTTACTTCTCATGAGTGGGAAATAACTCCTTAACGAGGTCAAGAAGAAGGAGGAACCACAATTCATTGTAGTCAGGAAATCGAGGATTGTTTTGACCAGCACAAGGGTGGATGATTTACCAGAAGAAGTTCAGGAACTGCTGGAAGAGTTCACTGACATAGTAGTGGACGAATTACCTCGTTCGTTGCCACTGATCAGAAGTGTGAGTCATCATATTGATCTCATACCAGGAGCCAGTTTTCCAAACAAAGCCGCATACAGATTGACACCGCAAGAGAATGAAGAGGTTAAAAGGCAAGTCCAGGATTTGTTGGACAAAGGTTTGGTTAGGGAAAGCTTGAGTCTGTGTGTTGTTCCAACAGTACTCAGTCTGAAGAAAGATGAAGGCTAGAGGATGTGTACTGACTTGAGGGTGATTAACAAGATAACCATTAGATACAGATTTCCATTGCCAAGGATGGATGATTTGATGGATTGCTTGAGTGGAGCAAAGTATTTTTCAAAGATTGATTTGAAAAGCGGTTATCATCAAATCCGCATGAGAGAAGGTGATGAATGGAAAAAAGACTTCAAGACTAACGAAGGGTTGTATGAATGTCTTGTTATGCCATTTGGCTTAACAAATGCGCCAAGTACCTTTATGAGGTTGATGAATGAAGTCCTGAAGGAATTCATCGGGAAATTTGTCATCGTGTATTTGGATGACATACTGATTTTTAGTAAAACAAAGGCAAAGCATCTGAAACACTTGGCTACTATGATGAAGAGATTACAGCAAGAGAAGCTGTTGATAAACATGAGGAAATCCTCATTCATGAAGACAAAGCTCATTTACTTGGGATTTTTTATTTCTGCAGATGAGTTGAAGATGGATCCAGATAAGGTGGAAGTAATCAATAATTGGCCATCACCGAAGAGTATATTCGAGGTGAGGAGATTTCATGGATTAGCTAGTTTCTACCAAAAGTTCATCAGGAATTTCAATGGAATAACTGCACCGATGATGGATACAGTGAAGAAAAGACACAAGTCTTTTTACTGGACAGAAGAGGCTGAGAAGAGTTTTAATCTGTTGAAGAGGAAAATCACGGAGCAACCAATTCTGGTGTTACCAGATTTCAAAAAGACATTTCAGGTGAAATGCGATGCAAGTGGATTTGCCATAGGGGCAGTCCTGAGTCAAGAGGACAGGCCGATAGCATAATTCAGCGAGAAGATGAATGAAGCAAAGGTGAAGTACTCCACATATGACAAGGAGTTCTATGCTATCATCCGGGCATTGAAGAAATGGAGGCATTACTTGATTCCCAAAGAGTTTGTCTTATACAGTGACAATCATGCACTGTAGTTTGTGACTCAATAGGAAAAGTTGAATCAGAGACATGTAAAATGGATTGAATACATGCAGAACTTTACTTTTGTAATTAAACATATTTCTGGAACTGCCAACAAAGTTGTTGATGCTTTGAGCAGGAAATGTTTGTTGTTGCAGGAGTTCAGAGTCAAAACATTGGGTTTTGATGACCTCAGGGACATGTACAAGGATGATCCAGATTTTAAAGAGGTGTATGAAGAAACTGAGAATCAAATTCTCAGATACAGAAGTCAATGGATAGAATACATGATCCAGGAGGGGTTATTGTTTAAAGGCAATCAAATTTGTATTCCAAAATGCTCCATGAGGGAGAATTTGCTGAAAGAGAAACATAGTGGAGGATTGGCAGGACACTTTGGTCACGACAAGACATTCGCAAAGCTGAATGAGTCATATTTTTGGCCGAGAATGCAAGCAGGCGTCAAGATATTCATGGACAGATGAAAAATTTGTCAGCATTCAAAAGGAAAGAGACAGAATGCAGGATTTTATCAACCATTGCCCATACCTGAGAGGTCATGGGATGCAATCAACATGGATTTTATATTGGGTTTTCCAAGAACACAAAGAGGATTTGACTCAATCTTTGTGGTGGTGGATAGATTTTCCAAGATGGCACACTTCATTCCATGTCAGAAAACCAGTGATGCAACCCACATTGCGAATCTGTTTTTCAAAGAAGTCATTCGACTTGATGGCTTACCGAGGAGCATAGTTTCGGATCGAGACACTAAGTTCGTGGGACACTTCTGGAGAACCTTATGGAAGAAGTTGGGAACAAATTTATCATTCAGTTCAGCTTATCATCCTCAGATGGATGGACAAACAGAAGTGGTAAACAGAAGTCTGGGAGACTTGCTGAGAATCCTGGTGACAGAACACCACAGTCAGTGGGACAACATATTACCACAGGCGGAGTTTTCTTATAACGACTCAGTTAACAGAAGCACAAAGAAGAGCCCGTTTCATATTGTCTATGGCATACAACCGAGGGGAATTTTTGAATTGAGAGATTTATAACAGAATGCGACTAGGAGTGCTAGGGCAAAAGATTTTGCAAAGGCGATGAAGGAACTTCACAGCCAGGTGAAGGAGCATTTACAAAATTCAAGCCAAGAGTATAAGAAAAGAGCAGATCAATACAGGAGACAACTTCAGTTTGAGGTTGGTGATTTGATTCTGGCACATCTGAGAAAGGAAAGGTTCCCGAAGGGAACATATAATAAACTGAAGATGAAGAAGATTGGACCGTGTAAGATCTTGAAGAAATTTGGTTCAAATGCTTATGAGATTGAATTACCCGATGGGATTGGAATTTCTTCGATATTCAACATCTCAAATTTGTACCCATACAAAGCTGAGGAAGCAGGAACAAATGATGAACATTCATAGGTTCAGTGGTAAAAGCAGATTCCAGTTGCAAAAAAGTTGTAGATGGAGCACATACTGGACAAAAGGGTCGGCAAGAAGACCAGACGAAGGGAATACTTTGAATACTTGTTCAAGTGGAAAGGACATCCAGTTGAAGATGCCATCTGGGAGAATGAAGCAGAGATTCAGAAGCATGGACAGACCGTGTGAGAGCTCATGGACAGGAGCCCATGAAAATTTTCAAGTGAGGGAGTATGATGCAGGAGCATCGCCAACATCAAGTGAGTGTGGGGCAACCACAACACATTTTGAGCACATGATACATTGTTTAAAGATTTTTGAAGGTTGAATGTGCCAAACTTAAATGTGATAGTTAAGGAGAGGCATACTAATAGATTGTAATCGGACCTTGAGCCACCCGCTCTCGTCTGAAGGACTAAGAAGGTATTTATGTTAGTAGGTAGCTTTAATGCATAGATTAGACAGTTTAGAATGAGAGAGGGAAAACAGAGTATAGACACCCTCATTTTATTTATTGTATTGTAACATTATGATGAAGAGTAGAAGGGCATAGAGGAGGAACAGAGAGCACTGTGTAGTAGACTCCATGTACAGAAGTTCTGAATTAATATGAGGAAGCTGTGATTCAGACTCATGGTGTTCATATATTCTCTGTGTATGCATCTTTGAATGTTATGCTCATGAATGTTTTACTCTTTCTGCTTTACATTTTCTTTTATGCTATGTATGAATGATTTCTTGTTGAATGTTTGAAATATAAGAGAGAGAGAGAGAGTAAGAGGAATGAGTTTCAATTGCTTCTCTATCTGAGCAAGAGTTCCTGCAAGGAGTACAGTTGAATTGTCCGCAAGGAGTGTGTTGACAAGGTGTTCAGAGGGTTGTCTCTGAAATCTCAGGAGAGATAGCTTTTGTCCTCATTAACCTAGAAGTGCAGTCAGGCACCGGAGCCATGCAAGGAGTGTGCAGACTGAGTAAATTCTCAGAGTTTCGACCCTGAGCCAAATATTGAGAGACTTCTATCGCAGGGTGTGCGCAAGGTCGGAGAGAGTTCAACACTTCAAGTGTTTGGAGGTTGCCGCAAGGAGTGCGTGCAAGGGTCTTCTTTAAGACTCGAAGTTGTGAGAAAGCTTAGGAAGGATAAAGCCTTTGAAACTATTGAAGGCAGTACAAGGAGTTGGTGCATTTTGAGTGATTAGAAGGCATCGGAAGTTTGTGCCACAGGTGGATAAGTCCGGGGAGGAATCCTTGGTTCACTTAGCAGAAATCGTTCAAGGGAAGAAACAGACGGTCGAAATTCTCTGTAGAGAATTAGTGAAATCTCGTCAGCCATCCGATCTGACAAAGAAGTGAGGAGGTTACAACTGGGTTGCCAAGGTGCAAGATTAGAAGATTGTGAACCGTCAGATCTTCACTTAGATACCCGTCAACCGTCTGACCTGATAGGAGTTGCACGAGGTTTAAACCCTCTCAAGCCGAGTGAAGGTTCTGAAGGGTATTGGGATATCGAGGTATCGGAGTTCGGAATATCAGAAGTCCTATGGACAAGAGATCGGGTAAATCCACAGTGAAAACCCCGAAACAAATCAGAACCGTCCATCTGTTGGGACACGTGGCAGGGATCGAGAGCCATCAGCATCTCGAAATTCTAGAGACCAAGAGTCTGAGACCTTTTGAGTCCCGAAACAGCGAAAGGATTACAGTCGTGGATCTAAGGAAGGACGTGTGTCGCGTGATTATCCAAATCGGAGATTCGGGCACCGGGACTCACATAAGTGAGTGGTTTGACTTTGCATTTGGTGAAGTCCGAGGTTTGATCTGAATCGTCCATCCATTTGGGATGCGTGTCAGAAATCCGAGAAGTCGAGGTTCAGCGTTTCACGAATCCTGAAGACAAGAAACACTTACATTTCGGAACTACAAAGTCCGAAATCCCAATAAGGAGGAAAGCTTTGTTATGGGGCCCAGCTGACATCATCTCGTCATAACAGGAGGGAGGGAATCAGAATTTTAGGAGTCCCATGGGAAAGAACCCAAAGGCATTTGTTTTCCTGAAATTCTGAAGTGACAAGGACCGTCCATCTTTGAGGATGCGTGGCAGCAATCTCGACTTCCGGGAAAAGTCCCAAAAAAGGAAGTCATATCGGGAGATCAGAATTCGTGAGATCGGAAGAATCGAGGGAAAATGCATTTCGGCATTTGAAACCCTGAAATCCCGAAAGGAGATAGGACTGCGGTCACATAAAAGGGAGGTCGTATGGACCCAAAAGTCTAGCCCAGGGGACAAGCAGAAGTTGAAGCATCTCGGGATATCGGAGATCGGGAAATTGGGAAGGCAAAGGTTTGCGACATCGGGGATTGTGAAACCCCGAAGCCCGAAATTTTATTTTTCTGTTGTGAACGGAAAATCGATCGGGCCTAAAGGATGTAAGGAGCAGAAAAGTCCTATGGGTTGATTTTATTAGAGATTCCGAGGAGGGATTAAAGAGCCACTTCGGCTCGAAGGTGGAATTAGAATGATCCTTAAGACCGGGAGGTCAGCGTAGAGGCCTTTACCGAGGTAGAGGGAGATATCCCGTGTCAGTTCCACAAGCACCAAGCTTGTTGACAAGCTAGAAGGTGTGAAAAATTTCCATTCCTGGAAGTACAAAATTGGACTCATTCTTGAAGAGAATGACCTTGCAAAATTCATAAAAGAAAATGTACTGGAACCTGAAGAAATTGCAGCCAAAGAAAAGTACAAGAAGGATATGATTAAGGTTAAAAGAATAATTCTAGATTCTATTAAATACCACTTGATCCCTCAAGTGTCTTCTAATAATACTCCAAAAGATATGTTTGATGCCCTAACCAAAATTTATGAAGGAAAGAACATCAACCGAAAGATGAACTTAAGAACCCAACTCAAGAATACAAAGATGCAGAAAGGAGAAACAATTCAAGACTATTTCTCTAGGGTTTCTCAATTCAAGAAATAGTTAGAGGAAATTGGATACAACTTATATGAAAATGAACTCATAATGACAACTCTTAATGGTCTCACAGGACCTTGGGATGCCTTCATCCAAACTATTTGTGCAAGAAAATAGAAACTCCAGTTTGACAATTTATGGGAAGAATGTGTTCAAGAAGAAGAAAGAGTGGTCAACTAAGAATCCATCCTATTAAGAGATGAATATCAAGCCCTAGATGCTCATGCTAAAGGAGGAAAGAAAAAGTCTCATTTTCAAAAGGAGACCCACTTTCATAAAAAATCTCACCCTCTAAAGAGATTCCAGAAATATCATAAGGGTCAAAGAAAGGGAAAAGATTGTTGGAAAATGACTGCATATGCTTGTCAATGGCAAGTATAGCAGTGATGATGGCTTGAGTACATCACCAATGATCAACAAGAAAATAGAAGATAAGTCCAGGAAGATTGAATGATCAAAAGCAACGCTGGCAAGTACAACAATGATGATGTCTTGAGTACAACAGTGATGATCAACAGGCAAATAGAAGATAATTCTAGGAAGATCAAATGATCGAAGGCAACACAACATTGATAAAATGATTGAAGGCCCAAGAAGCATTTATGATTGTTGGATCTCATTCAAAATTCCTGAAAGAATGAGGGCCGTCAGATCAGAATATAGACAAGAAGAGCATTGAATAGGAGGACAGATCTCAGATGTGAGATCCAAGCGCAGGACCCGACCATCGTTGGATCAACGAGAACCTGCACACCTTTTAAAGTATAACAAGGAGAAGCGGGCGTAATCGCGATATGAGAAATTGCGATGTAATCTGAGCCGTCAGATCAAGCTTTGATATGGACCATTGATTCCAGTCCATGTCGGAGTTTCGAGGATCACGAGTTGAACATGTCAAAGATTATTAACATCAGGAATCCCGATATCACGATATGCAAAATCACAATGTAATCTGAGCCATCAGATCAAGCCTTGATTTGGACCGTTGATTCCAGTCTATGTTGGAGTTTTGGGGATCACAACATGGAGTGGCAAGTAAACAATGCAACAAAAATGTCGATTTCACGATGTGTGAAATTGCGATTCAATCGCAGTCGTTGAATGAAGTTCTGATCAGGACCGTTGATCCCACACCATTTCGGGGTATCGGGGATCGCGACTTGGAGAGTCGAGATGTCTCATCTCCATACTCACGAAATGCGAAATTGCGAAAGTGCCTTATGCATAAGACTGTGGTCACAACCCATGGTCACGAGAAGGGAAAGAGTTAGTCCAGATAAGCTCCATTTCGGGGTTTCGGAGATCGCGACTTGGAAAGTCGAGATGCCTCATCTCCAGATTCATGAAATGCGAATTCGCAAAAAGCGCTTTTTGCGTAGGTGCTTGGTTATGACCATAGTCATATTGGCGAAGGAGCTAGTACATAAAAGTTCTATATCGGAACTTCGGAGATCGCAAAATGAAGTGTCGAGACACTCAACACAGAATTGTCGAATGTCGAAATGCCGAAATGAATGCAAGATCCCATGGATTCAATCCAACAGTACAAGTGAATTTGAACAAGATCGGAGGGCTACTGTTGCATGACATAGTGAAACTGCTAGAAACCATTGATGGTTTCTACCAGAGGATGCAAAGAGACTTCAGTGTGATTTCCAGAGGAGCTGAAGCGTCACATGGAATCTGCCAGTGGAATAAAGACGATTTGTGGAGGAAATTAGCAGCTGGATGAGGGTTTGAGCTCGTAACTAAAACATAAAGGATGAGCTCGACTGTAACAGAGAAGATGAAGAGTCTCAACTGCCAAAGATAAAAATGAATCTCATCTTAACACCTAGTGATGATAGACACAGGGGTTGAACTGCCAGAGAAGTTGAAGAGTCGCGATGATGATCACACAGAGAACTTGATATGTGGAGGAGATTAGCGCGGTATGAGCATGCAGAAGAATGGTGAATATTGCATGCACAAGATGCACAGAAGATATATATACATGGTACAGAGAAGAGAAGGTGTTGCGGTTGCTATTGGAGTTTCTGTGGTTGTTGTTATTGAAGGTGATTCATGTGTGAAGAAGGAGGAGAGTG
>ML823988.1:65142-79664 GCA_009831015.1 Picea engelmannii
TAAGACTTAGACATGAGCAATTAAGATTTCAAAGGAATAAATACTTCCCACAACAAAGAATGATACAGTCAAGTAATAATCCTTCACGGACTACAAATTGCCAAATTAAGTCTGGACACATACAACTAAGGAGGCCAAGAAATGATCAACAATCAATAAGTAGGCAACAATGCAACAATAAGTTTGACTTATTGAATAATGAGGTTGAATGCTACACCTATCATAACTTTGGACATAAATCTATTGAGTGTCAGTTAAGGAACTATGAACCAGATTCAAAATCCCCTGCTGAAAATGTCAAGTTCTGGAAGAAGAAGGAAAGTAACAAGTGTGGATTAGTATTGTCTTCTCAACGAAAGACGAACCCTTGGTATATAAATAGTGGATGCTCCAAACACATGACGAGAGACAAAGGAAAGTTTCTATCTCTAAGTGAAAGCAAATCAGGAAGTGTAACCTTTGGAAATTATGCTCCACGGAAAATAAAAGGCAAAGGGATGGTGAGCTTAAGTAATGGAAAAGGAAAATCCCAAGATGTTCTACTTGTGGATGGGCTGAAGCATAACCTTCTCAGTGTAAGTCAAATGTGTGATAGAGGTTGCGAGGTGTTGTTCACGTCCAAGGACTGCAAGATAAAGTCTGTAAACTCAGGACAAGTGGTGGCCAAAGGCATAAGGACATAAAATAATGTATATGTGCTGAAAGAAAATAGAGAAGAATGTCATCTAAGAAAACATGATGAAAGCTGGTTATGGCATAGGAGACTTGGACATCTAAACTTTGACCACTTAATCAAACTCAAAAACCTTGAGGCAGTAAAATATCTTCCGAGAATATCAAAGCCCCAAGATTCAGTTTGTAAACCCTGTCAAGTAGGGAAGCAAAACAGGACACAGTTTAAGTCCAAGAGCTTCACTTCAACAAAGAAACCACTCCAACTAGTTCATATGGAATTATGTGGACCATCAAGACAGGAAGGCACAGGAAAATAAAACTACTTCATGTTGATTATTGATAATTACTCCAGACTTACTTGGGTTGCTTTTCTCAAAGAAAAAGGTGAAGCATTTGAGAAGTTTAAAATATTTAAGGGTTTAACTGAGACTCAAACAGGGAAGAGGTTAAAGGCAGTAAGATCAGACCGGGGAGGAGAGTTTATGTCAATAAACTTCAAGGAATTCTGCGATGAGCATGGAATCAAGAGATAATACATAATACCAAGAACTCCACAACAAAATGGAGTAGTTGAGAAGCAAAACAGAACAGTGCAGGAAATGG
Organism: Picea engelmannii; assembly: GCA_009831015.1. Classification (NCBI taxonomy): domain Eukaryota; kingdom Viridiplantae; phylum Streptophyta; class Pinopsida; order Pinales; family Pinaceae; genus Picea; species Picea engelmannii. Next base: position 66,421 of record ML823988.1, read on the forward strand.
CCAGGTCAATGATGAATGAGAAGAACATTGGTCAAACCTACTGGGTAGAAGCAATACACACAGTAGTCCATGTGCTTAACAAATCTCACCTAAGACCACAAAGTGACAAAACACCTTATGAATTATGGTTTGGAAGACCTGCCTCAATCAAACACTTCAGAGTCTTTGGGAGTAAATGCTACATAAAGAATAATGATGAAAACCTCGGCAAATATGATGATAGAGCTGATGAAGGTATATTCTTAGGGTATGCTACAAACAGTAAAGGATATAGATGCTACAATAAGAGGTTGCATAAAATGGTTGACTGTATTGATGTAAAAATTGATGAAGGAATCCCAGCAAGAGAGGTATACAATAATGAGTCTTCTACAGAAGACACAGCTAAAGCTGAAGATGAACAGGTCCAAGAATCAAAAAATGATGACTCTGAATCAGATGAAGACTCAGACACTCAGACAGACTCAATTCAGCAGTCAACTACAAATTCCTCCTCCAGAATCATTCAAAAAAATCATCCTGCAAGTCAGATAATTGGGGAAAAAGACAAAGGTGTACAAACCAGGAGAAAGCTAATCAAAACCACCGAACAATATCATATAGCTCTCATATCCATGCTGGAACCCAAGAATTTTAATGAAGCCAACAAAGATGATCACTGGGTTAAAACAATGAATGAAGAACTTGATCAAATTGAGAAAAACAATACATGGGAGATGGTTCAAAGACCCGAAGGTAAAAATGTCATTGGCTCCAAATGGATCTTTAAGAACAAGTTGAATGAGAAAGGAAAAGTTATCAGGAACAAAGCAAGGTTAGTCTGTAAAGGCTATGCTCAGATAGAAGGACTGGATTTTGATGAAACATTTGCGCCCGTAGCAATATTAGAATCTATCAGAATGTTTCTTGCCTATGCTTGTCATAAAAGGTTTAAATTCTATCAAATGGATGTCAAGTCAGCCTTTCTCAATGGATATTTAAGTGAAGAAGTCTATATGGAACAACCAGAGGGTTTCAATTTGTCTAATAACCCTGACTTAGTATGCAAGTTGAAGAAATATTTATATGGTTTAAAACAATCCCCTCGAGCCTGGTATCACAGACTAGATACGTATCTCAAAAGCAAAGGGTTCAAGAGAGGAACAACTGACAACAATCTGTATATTAAGATAGAGGATAATGATTTTCTCATCATACTGGTCTATGTAGATGACATCATCTTTGGATGTAATAAGGATTCACTGGTACAATGGTTTGATTATGCCATGGAGTCTGAATTTGAAATGTCTATGATAGGAGAGCTGTCATTCTTCCTTGGTCTGCAAATTACTCAGAGGCCCGAAGGGATGTTCATTTCTCAAGAAAAATATCTAAGAGAAATGATGAAAAGGTTTCAAATGGAATATTCTAAACCTGTGGGTACACCTATCGTAACTGGATGTAAACTAAGCAAGGATGATGATTCACCTGATGTTGATAAAAGCTCATATCGATCAATGATAGGAATCCTGTTGTACATCATAACATCTCGCCCAGACATAATGCATGTTGTAGGAATGGTAGGAAGATATCAGGCTGCACCTAAATAGAGTCATTTGCAAGATGTCAAAAGGATATTCGGGTATTTGAAAGAGACAATGACTTATGGTCTGTGGTATCCCATAAATCAAAGTCTTCAGTTGACTGCTTATTCAGATGCAGATTGGGCAAACTGTGTTGATGAGAGAAAAAGCACCAGTGGAGGATCATTCTTCTTGGGTGACTCCTTAGTAGCATGGCTTAGTAAAAAGCAAGGTTCCATTTCTTTATCAACCACAGAGGCAGAGTACATTGCTACTGCTACTTGTTGCACACAGGTATTATGGATGATTCAGACACTTGCAGACTTAGAGGTAAAATACACTGGACCGATCCCAATTCATTGTGATAACACTAGTGCCATCAGTGTGTCGAAAAATCCTGTCTTCCACTCCAAGACAAAACATATTCCCATAAAATATCATTTTCTGAGAGAGCAGGTCACTAATCAGATTGTTCAGGTCCATTACATTCCCACTACAGAACAAATTGCAGACATCTTTACTAAGCCCCTAGCCAAGACACCGTTTGAATATCTCAGACAGAAGATGGGTGTCATTTTGTTTCACACCTAAAAGAGTCCATCTTGTTAGGGGGATATTTGTATTGTTTGAATATATAATGCCTCCTAAAATTACTGCAATAGCTCAGGGGGAGCATGCCTCTTCTTTGACATTGATGTCAAAGGGGGAGAAACGAATTTGGGTGCCTTAGTTGCCATCAATGCCAAAGGGGGAGATTTTTGGAAAATGTTTAACAGGCTTCATATGCATGTCATTGATGGCAAGTACAACAGTGATGATGGCTTGAGTACAGCACCAATGATCAACAGGAAAATAGAAGATAAGTCCAGGAAGATTGGATGATCGAAGGCAACGCTGGCAAGTACAACAATGATGATGGCTTGAGTACAACAACGATGATCAATAGGAAAATAGAAGATAAGTCCAGGAATATCGAATGATCAAAGGCAACGCAACATTGATAAAATGATTGAAGGCTCGAGAAGCATTTCTGATCGTTGGATCTCATTCAAAATTCCCAAAAGAACGAGGGCCGTCAAATCAGAATATAGACAAGAAGAGCGTTGAACAAGAGGACAGATCTCAGACGTGAGATCCAAGTGCAAGACCCGACCATCGTTGGATCAAGGAGAACCTGCACACCTTTTAAAGTATAACAAGGAGAAGCGGGCGTAATCGCGATGTAATCCGAGACGTCAGATCAAGCCTTGATCTGGACCATTGATTCCAGTCCATGTCAGAGTTTCGAGGATCGTGAGTTGAACATGTCAAAGATTATTAACATCAGGAATCCCGATATCGCGATATGCGAAATAGCGATGTAATCTGAGACGTCAGATCAAGCCTTGATTTGGACCATTGATTCCAGTCTTTGTCACAGTTTCAGGGATCGCAACATGGAGTGGCAAGTAAACAATGCAACAAAAATGTCGATTTCGCGATATGCGAAATTGCGATTCAATCACAGCCGTTGAATGAAGTTCTGATCAGGACCGTTGATCCCACACCATTTCAGGGTATTGGGGATCGTGACTTGGAGATTCGATATGTCTCATCTCCAGACTCACGAAATGAGAAATCACGAAAGCGCCTTATGCATAAGGCTGTGGTCACAGCCCATGGTCACGAGAAGGGAAGGAGTTAGTCCAGATAAGCTGCATTTCGGGGTTTTGGAGATCGCGACTTGGAAAGTTGAGATGCCTCATCTCTAGATTCACGAAACGCAAATTTGCGAAAAGCGCTTTTTGTGTAGGCGCTTGGTTATGACCATAGTCATATTGGGGAAGGAGCTAGTACAAAAAAAAATTGTATCGAAACTTCGGAGATCGCAAAATGAAGTGTCGAGACACTCAGCACAGAATTGTCGAATGCCAAAATGCCGAAATGAATGCAAGATCCCATGGATTCAATCCAACGATACAGGTGAATTTGAACAAGATCGGAGGGCTACTATTGCACGACACAGTGAAACTGCTAGAAACCATTGGTGGTTTCTACCAGAGGATGCGAAGAGACTTCGGTGTGATTTCCAGAGGAGCTGAAGAGTCACATGGAATCTGCCAGTGGAATAAAGACGATTCGTGGAGGAAATTAACAGATGGATGAGGGTTTGAGCTCGTAACTAAAATAGAAAGGATGAGCTTGACTATAACAGAGAAGATGAAGAGTCTCAACTGCCAGAGAGAAAAAGGAATCTCATCTTAACACCTAGTGATGATAGACACAGGGGTTGAACTGCCAGAGAAGTTAAAGAGTCACGATGATGATCACGCAGAGCACTTGAGATGTGGAGGAGATTGGCGCGGTATGAGCATGCAGAAGAATGGTGAATATTGCATGCACAAGATGCACAGAAGCTATATATACATGGTACAGAGAAGAGAAGGTGTTGCGGTTGCTATTGGAGTTTCTGTGGTTGTTGTTATTGAAGGTGATTCATGTGTGAAGAAGGAGGAGAGTGCAGTAGCTGAATTGAACAGAAGAGGAACTATGCAGTGAATGGACATGGCACACAGAGCATAAAAAGTAGAAGAAAAGACAGCACAAGTCATGTGTGCAGAAAGGCAATGAGGCAGACAGAGCAATGAAATGCAACAGAATAGTGATGAGTCTAGTAAGCCATTGTTGAACATCATATCACTGTAATAAGTTTCATTAGAAAAGATTTTTATTTCAGGGTGGAAGGGAGGTGCTAGGGAGGACTGTTGTCCTCATAGGTTCAAGTGGGTGCTTGAACACAGAGAGTTGTAGCTTCCATTTGGTTGCAGCCAGAGAAACCAGGGTGGCATGGTGGTGCAAGGGAGAACTCTTGTTCTCTATTATACAGGTTGGTTCCTGTATGATTGGAAGTTGGTGCTTCCATCCAGTCGGTGCTGGAAACACTCAGGGAGTTGGTGCTTCCTTTTAGTTGGTGCTAGAGAAACGAGGGAGTTGGTGCTTCCTTCTAGTGGGTGCTAGAGAAAATAGAGAGTTGGTGCTCTCAGCAAGTAGCAGCTTGCAAAACTGAGGTTGTAGCCTCATTATGAGTTGGTTCTCATATGTATGTTACTGTAAAGAATGTAACTATTACTTATCATATAAAGAAAAAGAGGTTTTTACCTTGTATGGGTTTCCTCGGGAAATATATGTCTCTGTTTTTCTCATATATGTGTGACTGATGTTGAATGTGCCATAGTTTATTTCCCCGCATTAATGAGATCATCATTCAATGTTTCTGCAAAGAGTTCAAAAGAAGCATAATTGGTTAAGCACGGTAACAACTGATTCACCCCCCCCTCTCAGTTGTCCAACAAATATTTATCCTCTTATCAATGTTATGATTGTGATAAGATGGGACGCATTGCTAAGAACTGTCCTTCCAGAAGGGAAGAATATAAGAAGATAAATAACAAAAGAAATCATTCCCATGCAACTGAAGATGACAAGCCACCCAAGAAGTTGACTAAAGAAGAGATTGAATATTATTTTTTGTTTTCCACCCTCTCAATATCTATGACACCTAGAGAGGATGCTTGTCTCATATACAATGGTGCCTCTAAGCACATGACAAGTCAGAAAGACATTCTCTCTAGCCTTATAGAAAATGACTTCCCCTAGAAAGTTTCACTTGGAGATGATTATCAATACCCTATCAAATAAATGGGATAATCCACCTACAAACTTGATTCAATAACTCCGGTGAGAATGAAGGATGTACTCTATGTACCAGGCTTGACAAAGAACTTACTTTCTATTTCAGCTCTAGACAAGAAAGGTTTCAGGGTTGCATTCATAGATGGTGAATTTCTTATGTGGCCTAAAGGAAAAACTATAGAAGATGCAGTTGTTATTGGAATAGAAGAAGGTGGGTTGTACAAGTTAAAAGGTCACTCAGATGTAGCCTTAAATCACTCTACTAAAATTCCTTGTGAACTTTGGCATAGAAGACTAGCTCACATCAACTACAAAGTGTTACCATATGTAAGCAAGGTAGTTACAGATTTACCAGAATGAAAGGTTGATCCTGAAGGTGTATGAAAAGGATGTGCACAAGGAAATAAAATAAATAATCCTTTTATAAAGAGTGACAGTAAAGAAAAAGGAATTTTGGATCTTTTCCACTCAGATGTATGCGGTCTAATGCCATCAACCTCTCTAAGCAGGTATGTATACTATGTATAGTTTATTGATGATTAGTCTCGTAAGACTTGGGTTTATTTATTGAAATAAAAAGATGAAGTACTTGGAAATTTCAAGGAATTCAAAGCATTGGTAGAAAACCTCTCCGAAAGGAAAATGAAGATACTCAGGTCAGACAATAGAGGAGAGTACACTTCAAGATATTCTAATGCACTTATGGCATGAAGAAACAAGAACAATGGTATATGTCCAAAACAGATTATCCCATAGTGCACTTGGATTCAAAACTCACGAAGAAATGTTCACCAGAAAGAAGCCAGAAGTAAGCCATCTCAAAATATTTGGTTGTCCACTATTTGTGCACATTCCAAAAGAAAAGAGAATTAAGTTGGATTCTTCAGGAAATAAGGGGATATTTGTTGGATACTGTGAGGTATCTAAGGCCTTTATAATTTAGATACCAAGTTACCATCATATTGACATCAACAGAGATGTAACCTTTGATGAAGATGCAACACTAAAAAGATCAAGAAATTCCAGCTTGCAGACGTATATGAAGAAGAACCTGTAGCTCCCATAGTTACAGAACCTATGAAGGACGTTACAATTACCCCTGATGATGAGATTCCAGAAGATCATGATATGATATAATATCAAGAACCTCCCCATATGCCAATATCTCATAAGAGAAAGCCATCTTGGGAAAGATAACTTATTCAATATGCAGAGAAGTATGGTGCCCCAGAAGGAACCATGATACAAAGCAAGAAACCTAAGCCATTCTCCAGCTATATGGCCTTGATTTGTGATCTCATATAAAAGGAACCTACTTTCTTTGAAGAATCCGTTCATAATAAAGAATGGATTGATTCCATGACACAAGAATACTAGTCCATTATAAAGAATTATGTATGGGAAGTAGTTCCCAGATCAAAGAACAAAGATGTGGTATCTTCCAAGTGGATATACAAAATAAATCATGTAGTAGACGAAAGTATTGAAAAACATAAGGCAATATTTGTGGCTTGTGGTTTTTCTCAAAAGGAAGGTATTGACTATGAAGAAATGTTTTCTCCTATAGCCAGATACACTTCTATCAGAACCATCATAGCTATTGCAGCTAAAATGAAGTGGAAGTTACACTAGATGGATATGAAAAAAACTTTCTTAAATGGTGTTATTGAAGAAGAAGTTTATATAGAACAACCAAAAGGGTTTGAAGTTGAATATGGAAAGACTCATGTTTGTAGGTTGAAGAAATCTCTGTACAGGTTGAAGCAAGCTCCTAGAGATTGGTATGGAAGAATTGATAGTTTCTTGACGAGCTTGGGCTTTACATAATGTAAAGATGATCCTAACATTTACTTAAAGGTTATGAATGATGAGTCAATTATATTTCCACTATATGTGGATGATTTATTCTTGACAGGAAAATAAAATATCATCACATATTGCAAGAAGAAGCTCACTGCAGAGTTTGAGATGAAATACCTAGCCCCAATGCATTATTTTTTAGTGTTATCACATGAGGTTGTCAAGGGTCGTATGTGATTGTTGTAAATACCTATGTCTATACCCTCATGTCATCTCTCTCTTTCTTTTCCCCACTTCCAAGTCCTAGGATATTTCCCTCTGACTAATAAAGTCATTTCCCCCCTTTGTTGACGACCTGGTTTCCCTTGGTGTCTTGCTCGACCAAGTCCTAGCCCAAAGATTTTCTGTTTTTCTCGAAGAAGGATGAGCACTCATCATCATTTTGTCTTGAATTACTGGTCATTTTTTTTATTGAGCCCACATCAAGTCATCCAAGTCCTTATTTACACAGGAAGTAGCCATGGGCACAAGGAGCAACACTCAAAGTGGTCTATTGTGGGCTCGAAAAAAGCAAGAAGATAGGCTCGATTTTCAACGGCGGAGATCCCATGAATAGTTCATATCAACGGCTCTCGGGTGATCACAATTTTGAATTAGTGTAAGGATTAACAACTAGATAGATGAGATAAAGTACCAAAGTAAATCTGAGCGATTGAAGGCTGAGGAAATGTGGAGGCAGATCCCTCACTTTAGAAGATTTACTTTGGAGGATTGTAAGAGTTGTGCATTGAAAAGTCCCAAAGATCCGAAGCCTGAACTCCAGAAATAAATCTTAGCCATCCAAATCAATAGGACACATGTCGCCAGATCTCACACTTTAGAAATTTGACACTTCAGAGGATTGCACGAGCAAGTAGAAGAAAACTCCCGAAGTAATCTCGGCCATCCAGAACTAGAGGACACGTGGAGGCAGATCCCTCACTTCGAAAGATTTACTTCGAAGGATTGTAATAGTTGTGTGTTGAAAAGTCCCGAAGAGCCGAAGCCCGAACTCCCGAAATAAATTTTGGCCATCCAAATCAAGAGGACATGTGTCGCTAGATCTCACAATTCAGAAATTCGGCATTTCAGAGGATTGTAAGAGCTACGTACTGAAAATGACCTAAGCCCGAACTCCCCAAGTAATTGTGAGCCTTCGATCTTCACAATAGGAAGCATGTTCCATCCAAGAGCGGTGCATGGAACCAAAAGCGAGGATTTCCTAGATAGTAGATCGCGATCATATCAATGACTCACGTGTATTCGACATGTCAAAATTGCGTGAGGATTAGTGGCTAGGCAGAAGCCGCGGAGTTGCAGATCAAGTGCCACACATCCTTCTCCATTGGACAATCATGATTTACTTTGGGACTTCAGGAGTTTTTCCTTCAGGAGTTTCAGTTTCACCGTTCCCGTTTTCCTCCGAAGTAATTTCTCTCGAAGTCTACAAATCTATGTCGCATGTCCCCCTCAGATCAATGGTCGTGGTTTGTTTCCAAGCTTCATAATTATTTCCAAACTTCCATGTCACCCCTCTGTCCATGACATGTCATCATAGTGACATTAGGTCGCCCCATCAGCTACAACAATTCATCCTACGTGAGGTGTTCTTGTTCAAGCGCCAAGGTAGCACCCTCCCTAAAGCACAGTTTTAAGGGATCTTAAATTTGGTGGGTGGATAAGATTTAGCGGTGGTGCTAGATTTGGCAGGTGTGCCCAGATTGCAGATCGCGACCAGATCAACGACCGTGTTTCATTGTGGGGATGAAACATGCTCGAATGATAAAATTCTTGAGTGCTCCCACAATTGAAACCATGGTATAGCGAAAAAACTACATGGCAAAAGGTGGTGGATTGCGGGCTCAAAAGCAGTGTGAATCCAAAATACTTTTGACAGCCCCGCAATCACGTTATCATATAGCATCAAATCCGAGAGCAACGTGTGGCAACCCCCTAGGCATTAAGCCTCATCCTGATCTCGATGAAGGATCAAATAATGAAAAAAGAGTGGTGGTTGAAACCTAGACTCACTCCATAAATAGAAGGTGTGGAGGGTCTATCCATGGAGACAGAGCTGTCAACTCGAGGTACTATGGTGCATGAGTTTTCCTATAGGCCCATACTGAGATGAATTTGTGTATCAGAGGAGGATACACGCACATTTTTACAGAAGAAGGTGTAGATGAAAGGATTTGAATGGAATGGACAGATCACACTCCAGGTAGTCATGGACTGATCTGAGTATAAATAGATCAGTTCAAGTTTTTGTGAAGGTTGTCAACTCGTTGAGCTGAGATCCCTACTGTGTAATTTTGGTGCCAAAACTGTTCTATGGTTATGTATCAAATTTGATACTTTCGCATTAATAGAAGTCAGCTTCTTTCATCTCTTTGTTTAAACTGTGTTGAAACACTCAAGCATGGAGGATCCAGATGAGGGTTGTGGTTCTATTGTACTGTAGGTTTGATTACAGTAGTGTTTTGACCAATTTTATTTAGCTTTCCTTGTTACCTTATTTCCCCTTATGATGAAAGGCTCGGGCATGGAGGATCCAATCTATTTGTTGTAGTTGAATGATAATGTATGTTTTATTATTATGCTGCTATGACATATTTCAGTGTTTAAAACTTGAGTTCAAGAATTCTCTTGAGCCTGAGTTTTTCTTCACCAAGCTTCTTGAAATCCAGTTTCCCATAGAATTGTTTTTCACCTCTCTCAATAAGTCTTCCTTCTTCTCACACTTAAACTAAAATCACTGACTAAAGTTAATGAGGACCTCACTTCCCTATGCATTGCTTGTCTAGTTTCTATGATTAAAATCATTCTTGTACTGAGTTCTGTCCATTTGACCTCCACTCATAAAAAAAAACATCCACCAAAAATTCTGATGGGTACTAGGCTTATCCTCTTTCAATCTGAGGGTGAATCTCAGTGCTAACATTCATGGCGCCACTGTCGGGGAACGAATTGAAGACATTTCCTTGGGATAGAATGACAAATAAATTATGATTCTGAAGGTGCATCATAAATCAATACCTTGATGATTGCATCTTTCACCTGGTGAATCCACTGTTTCAGTTGTGGCTCCCAAAAGAAGACACACGAGGTCTACTCCACAACTTCCTCTAGCTACACCTGAAGATGACCCAGAAAATATTATCAAGAAAGGAAAGACCTCTCAAGAAGGGCTTTCAACTGTTATACCAGGTGATTCTGGTAATTTACAAACTTATTCTTTTAAAACTCTAGTAGCTGCATCTAATTCTTATTATACCATCTATCAGAGTTTCCATAAGTTTAAATTTGGGAAGTTTTCATGTTGAATTCTCCCCTTCTATATCTCATTTAGAAGAAAGTTTTGACACCCCTGTTTCCCCTGATATTGTAAAATGGTGTAGACCCAGGAGCTTAGAATATTTTCCCACTGTGGGTTTTCCTACTCCTCCCCCTATTAAAGTTGATGTGTTCAAAGAGGGGGAAACTTATTTTCCTTTGAACCCTATATTATTTTGCTCCAATACTCAACCGTTTCCCTTCTCCCCTAGAAGCAAAGTTCCAATCTCACATGTCCAAACTCCATATTCCCCTGGTTCTCCTATAGTTCACACCCCAGTGGCGGGTGCTAATCCTCCTAGAAACATAATGGATTCCATAGTGGCTGCTAGGTATTCCCCTCTAGTCTTACCTTAGCCTATGAATTCCCTCCCAGTTGGATATTACCTCAAGTACATGCCCAAGTTTACAGGGGAGGAAGACATAATTGCAGAAGAACACCTTTCAACCTTTTACAGTTATGCAAACAATCTTAATATTGAGAATGAGGATGTCTAGATGAGAGTTTTTGTACAGAGCCTTGATGGAGAGGCTAGAAAATGGTTCAGGGGCTTGACTACTAGATTTATTGATGGGATTGAAGCTCTAGATGATGCATTTTTAAGACACTAGGGGGATAAAAAAGATTTCCTTTATTATATTATAGATTTTGGGTCACTTAAGAGAGAAGAGGGGGAATCTGTCTCAGACTTCTCCAAGAGATTTAATAAGATGTACAATAAGATCCCCACTGAGATTAAGCCTACTGAAACCTATGCCAAGATCACTTATGCTAGTGCTTTTGACCCTGATTTTTTCCTCCTCCTGAGAGAAAGAAGAGCTACCTCCTTGGATCATATGAAAGATGTAACCCTTGAAGTAGAATACAATATATTGGCACTTGATAAGGTTAGGAGTAAGGATGATAGAGACAAAATAAAAGGTAGGGCTGAAGATTCGACCTCTGGTTCCTCTGCTTCCCACCCTCAAGTTGATGAGTTAACATAGCTGGTAAAATCACTTTCTGCAGAAATGGAGAAATTGAAATTTGAGGGGAAGCATGGCTATAGGAATGCCCAAAATACTGACAACAAGGGTAATTGCAGGAGACCAAATAATGCCCCTCAGATCATCCAGAGGGATCAAAGAAATAGGGATAGGGATGAGAAAAAAATCCAAGCCCCTCTCCAAAATAACCTAGTTACTGATGAGGAAGGAGAGGAAGAAGAAATTGATCCTGAAATCCATTGTCTTGGTGACACCTCTTCATCCCCTCATTTAAATCAGTCTACATATGAAGAGTCCCTCATGGATAGCCAACTAAATGAGATGAGCAAAGGGGAAAGGATTTGTGGCAATCCAAATAGATACAACCTTAGGCCTAAGAAGAAAGAGGGAAAGCCTGACATTCCTAAGCAACCTACTAGAACATAGCATCTTGTTAAGGGGGTGGAAACTAGCAACAAAGAAAAGGAGATACGAGACCCCCAAACAGTGGTTAAAGGCCCTATCCCAGAAGAAAAGGATATTATGAAGCCTCCCTCCTCGTTTAGCTTTGAGAATGAGATTCAAAATATTAATATCCCTATACCTTTCTTGGAGCTAGTTAAGCATGAGGATTTCAAACGGTACCTCTCCAAAGTGTTGCAGCCTAAGCCTTCATCTTATTCCAAGGATTTAGTCAACCTCCAAAATGAAAAGCCTGTTATCATACTGGGACCTTTGGTGGAGGATAGAGATGAATCCACCCCTCCTTTCTATACCTCATTGAACATCCATGATAAGGTGCTACACAACCGCTTGATGGATTCATGGGAATTTCACAATATCATGCCTAAGATTGTCATGGATGAGCTTGGGTTGGAGGTTAAAAACACCTACCATGAATTGTACTCATTTGATTCTAGTAAGGTGAAGTGCCTCGGGGTTATTAAAGACCAAGATATTTCCTTGTTCCAATTGCCAATGAAAAGTGTGGTCATGGATATTGTGGTGGCTCATGTTCCCCCTAAGTTTGGGATGGTCTTGTCTAAATCTTAGATTAAAAGACTGGGGAAAATGTTGCATATGGATATTTCAAATGCCATTATCCCTGTATTTGGGGGAGAGCATATAAGACTTTATAGGGAAGCACAACTCACTTACATTATCAATGATGAAGCAAATCCAACCAACCACCCCATTTTTGCAGTAGACACTGATCTAGGAACCAATATGTTACAACTCACTGATGGTCCTAAAGCACTGATTGAAATCAGAAAGCAACCCATCACCTCTTGTGAAGACCCTCCTCCCAATACCTCTGTTTGGAAAATGTTTTTTGACGGAGCCTCTTCTCGGGAAAGTGTTGGTGCTAGGGCAGTGTTAATTTCCCCTACCCAAGAGACCATATCTTTGTCTTATAAGCCTGAATTTGAAACAAAAAACAATGTGGAAGAATATGAGGCTCTTATATTGGGTTTGAAAGCTTCCAAATACATGAAAATTGAAGAGCTAGCAGTGTTTGGAGACATTGAGTTCATTGTTCATCAAGTCAGAAATCTGTATCTGGCTAAGCACCCTAGGTTAAGGGCCTACATAAATGAATTTTTGGCACAAGGGCAGACCTGGGGTTCAATGCTCAAGAGTGCACCAACAAAACCCTAACTACCGGCCCTTTCGGCAACACCTTCGAAGCAGATGAAGTCTCACCTGAGGTAGAGGCAGGGGTGGTTGCAGGACTCAGATGTCTGCAACCTTAGTTGGGACACCGATCTATGATTATATCTTTTACAGGGCACTTAGCATAGATCATTCATCAATATTTAACACTTATGGTACTTCGTAAATAGCATAGAGCATCGAAGTGAATACTTAGAC
>ML823989.1:0-41815 GCA_009831015.1 Picea engelmannii
TTTCAACAATGCACGATAGTATGTTATTCAACTGTGAATGTTAGAGTGAATGCCATTGAAACAAGTGAATCTTACAGTTGAACTTCAAAGAATTCTTGCACATCATTTCCTCATGAATATGGACGAAAACCAAGGTTAAGCCGATATTTTAGTCAAACAAAAAAAAAGAAATGCATCAAATGAAAAGAAGAAAACTTTGATGAAAAAAGAAACTTGGGATAAAGAAAACCATCGAGAGCTACAAACTAACCTAACAACAGTTGGTGGCGTTTATTGAAGAAACCAAGACAAGTCCATATCTATGTTATACCAGTGAGAACAAAAGAAAACAACTAAACTGTGCAGGTAGAAAGGAAGAAGACTTACTATGCTACTCCTATTCCTACTCTATCATACACTCGCTAAAAGAAGGATAAGTGAAAGCATAATGCCAGTGCAGCCAATCAAGTAACTCCCAACCCGCAACCACATGTTTGACAAAAGTCAATTGCGGTCATTAGAGTAGGGAGATATTAAAGATAGGAAGAATTGATTCAGGTAAAACTCCACCCAATATGTTAGGTTTGGTTGTGTTATGATTCATGGGAAATGTAGACACGTATGATTCTTCCTACCAAGACTCATTTCGATCATGAAATTTGTCATGATTAGCATAGGACTGCTGGAAGGAAATCAAAATTGAGTGACATACCTTATGAGACTTGTAAATTAAATTTATGTGCAATGTACCTTGTGAGTTGATCCCATAGTGGGTGTCATCATTCATTCTAGGGGTTGAAGTAAGACGATATGTACCTGACCTATCCATCGGTTGAAGTTGGAGTGCCTCATTATCCAAGAAAATCCCCTAGTCCCACATTTTACATAACCCATATGCTAAGAGGAGAAATGATCGTTGATAGCTTGAAGGAAACATCAAGTGGAAGACGACTCCAGGCCTTGTACCATAACCTCATCAACATCATGCGAGGATTGTTGGACTAGTAAGATATCATCCAAGGACGAGTGATGCATCTACCCCTGAAGATTGACATGTAATTCTAGAGAAGATTCAGGTGATGGCGTTTCTTAGATCAGCTCGATGTTTCATGTGCTTCATGTGGTGATGGGTTATTCATTTGCAATGATTTCCTCATCTGGGTCAGAAAACTCATCACGCTTTGCATACCTTAAATGTTTTATTGCTAACATTAGTGCATTGAGATTAGAAATTCCAGATTGCATAAAATCAACAAATGATAGGTTAGTGTTCACATTGAATTCTAAAATATAAAATTAGTCATCGAAAAGATGGTTGTCATGATCGAATTGTGATTCAGCATGTTCCATAAATTCAAATTGCGAAGGATTGATAGCATTATGCATCATGGGTGGATTGTCATTAAGAGAGAGTGTTTGATCGATCAAAGTCGGGCAATCTTCTTGTTCTAGTTTATCATTCAATGTTTTATCGTTGAAAGAGTAAAGTGAAGGTTGCTCTACGTGATAAACAGGGGAATGCTCATGTGAGTGAATATCATCAAACAATTTTGTGTAAAGTGAATGAAGATATTCATATTTTGAACATGACAAGATTTCTTCAATAGGAGATTCATCATAGACCAGGCTGTTTTCATGATTTTCTGAAGGCGAGACAATGGATGGTTCACACTCAGGGGCTAAGGGGTTTAATATTTTCGATAGGGATTCCCCATAGTTGCATCAGAGCATTGGTTAGAGATCATGAACCTCCTATCCTTTGTGGTTAAATATGATTCTTGTGAATGAGAGTTGATTTGAGCACTCAGATCACACCCTTCAAGAGTAGAGACGAGAAATGAAAACCACTCAAAGATTTATTTGTCTGAGGGTTTGTCACTTTCAAGAAATCTGCAATAAACCTATGTGACTCTTTGAAATAAATCATCCACAAACTCATTTCCAAGCCTACGATTTTTTCTGAGTTCGTTAAAGATTTTATCATAAACATAATCTATATGAGCAGTGATAAACACTTACATTAATTGTTTCCAACTATGTATAGAATTCACAAGAAATGTCCTAAACCAGGATCTAATTCGCCCTTCAAATATGAGGATAAATAATCAACAGATTTCATTGTCTCGAACAATATTAAGATTATGTCGAGTGATGTTAAACTAATTGAGATGTGTGTATGCAAAGACATGCCCTTCACCATTGAATTTTGGGTTTGACAAGAGATTAACTATCTCAACTGAAATGGCCTCGGTCGATCTCGAAAGACTCAAAGCGTCATCCCATACAGAGATATGGAGAGGAGCCATGGGTTGATTTAAAATTAAGTGAAATGACTCCACATGGAAAGGCTTGTCATCCAACCCTCCTTCTAGCGTCAATTATGTTGACGCGGGAAAAATCGCCCTTTGTTAACAACAAGGGTTACCTCCGATAAGAAGTCCCAATTAGAACTCTCACCATTTGGAATGGGGAACGCATCTGGATTTTGTCTCGACAACCATTTCTAGTTTGGTTTTACCGGTTATGACCCGATCCACCGATGAAGGTTTCTTAGGCTAAAGAATGAAATACAACTAATCTAAGATGCATGCATCCGGAAGGAACTAAGGTAACAAAAAAGTGAAGATAGAACCAACCATGCTCCTGTCTAGAACTCAGGAAATAGTTCACATAGATCAAAGACAAGAATATGAATAAACAACTACAAACACATAATAATATAGCATTTAAACAATCATTTACGATTATATGCCCACGATTTTAGAAAAACATTCTCTAAAGAACGGAACTAAGAATGGAACCATCATACATAATAATAGTATACAATATGAAGCACATTCTTACAGAACCTGATTGTTGAGAAAAACACTAAGGAATAGTCCACAATACGCCCAACATAAGAATTAGAGTTCCTTAGAAAATAGCTTGGCCAAACTGCCTTCTCCTCATTAAAATTTTATGTACAAGAAAGCTCCAAGGAGGGCTTCTCAATTTTAGATAACATAGTATACTTCCTTGAAATAGTCCTTGAGTCTATACAATGCTTGAAGAGCCAAAAAGCCCTCTTCTCATATACAATCCTCGTATTTATTAGAGTTCAACGTGACTTTTGGCCTTCCACCTTCCCCCGTAACCTTTCATTTACAAACTTTTGTCCTTATCCCATTCGTAATGATAAGAGGACAAAGATAGAAGTTACATTTCGGATTTGTCTTTTAGCATTGGTGGGTCACCGTAGATTTCAACTATAGTGCACCTCTCCCACCGTAATGACTAGCTTGGGCATTGAGAGATTCTATAGGGTTCAGACTCCTTATTCATTCATTTGGGTTTGATTCCCTTCATTGTTCCATGTTGATGCAACATTTTTTGTTGGTGTTGCTACACTATTGTTCTTGGCTATAGATCGCATTATGAGGATGTTGAGTATGACCTTCCCTTGGCATTGGTACCTGGCACCATTCTACATACAACGGATGAGTGGCCTTGAAGTAACCTAAAATAAACTATTAAAACCAAACATTTGAACCCATATAACTGAAATATTAATTAATTGAAATTTCGTGTAAGCTTCCCTAAATTCGATATCTGGTTCCTCTGCTCACGGTTGAGGTGTTGTTTTCTTAGGGGATGCAGCCACAGTGCTAGATATTCAACTTGAAAAATGTAAATCATTGTTGAGTAATTTCTCAAATAATATAACTAGGAAGTCATAGATATCGAAAATACCTTTCCAACAGTATAACGAACGCGTAAAACAGGTGTTCGAGTCAAAAGTTATGGCCGAAATACTAACGTCATTTTGGTACACTCTTGTCCCTGTTTCGAAGCACTTTGAACGAACTCCTCCTTTGTAAATCGAAGGATTTTGAACAAAATCCTCCTTTGAAAATTGGATCATTTTAAACCAAATCCTCCTTTGAAAACTGGATCATTTTAAACGAAATCCTCCTTTGTAAACTGGATCATTTTGAATGAACTCCTTCGTTGTAAACCGGGCCATTTTGAATGAACTCCTCCTTTCTAAACCGAAGCATTTTGAACGAACTTTCAGAGGAGTTTGTGGGAACTCCTCATTGGATTTCAAAGGAGATTGAAGGAACCCAGAGGAGTTTGAATGAAATCCTCCTTTTCTTTTGGAGTATTTTGAAGGAACCTGGAGGAGATTGAACGAACTCCTCATTTTCTTTCGGAGGAGTTTGAAGGAACCTGAAGGAGTTTGAACGAACCTGGAGGAGTTTTAATGAACTCCTCCTTTATTTTCAGAGGAGTTTGAACGAACCCAAAGGAGTTTGAATGAATCTGGAGGAGTTTGAACGAACTCCTTCTTTTCCTTCAGAGTATTTTGAAGGAACTTTAAGAGGATTTTGTGGGAACTTTCAGAGGAGTTTATGGGAAGTCCTCCTTGGTTTTCAGAGGAGTTTGAAGTAACCTGGAGCATTTTGAACGAACTCCTCCAGTCCAAACCGGACCACTTTGAACGAAATCCTCTAGTGTGAACAAGACCAATTTGAACGAACTCCTCCGATGTAAATTGGACATGTTCCTGTCATCTTCTCTGATATGTATAAATACAAATCGAAAAAATTATAAGTGTCCTTTTACCGATAAGAAACAACAAGGGCTTGAGTTCAAAAGTCCATAACTTTCTCGTCCGATGTCCGATTGAAGTGTCATTTTTTGTAATGTGGAGAGAACAAGGAGGGGATTATAGTGAGAGACCTTACAAATTCATCCAATTCTTTGAGTACATTCATGTTTAATGAAGGTTAGGGTTAACGAGCTTGCTTGAACGGGAAACCCTTGATGGCCATTCTGGCACTTTTGGACCTTGGATTTTGATTTCATCGGTGGCATTGGAATTGTAATCATGTAATTCATGGTTGTTCATAAATCTAGAAGCACAAAGTAGACAACTTGGTATGGTATGGGTAGTGGAAGCTACTAGCGACAGAAACATAGTAAATGACGACTGCAAAATGAATTAGGTTAGGCAAGGTAGGCGATAAGTGATCAATCATCCATTTAGGCGTAGAAATATTGGTCATTGGAGATGATAGGATTTTGGATGGCGGACACAGTTAGAAGGATCTCAGATGAAGAAGTTTGGGAGAGGTTTCAAGATGAAGGTGTGTCTTTTTGACAAGGTTGATGTCAGTTAGACAAAGAATATCCGCATCGATGTGCTCGGTGTTGATGAGGGGTAAACAATTTTATGTTGGCGTCTCAATGACAAAAGAGGGAAAATTGTCAATAATGTGGATTGGTGGGCCAGAGTGATCAGAAGAAACGTTGCAAATGGTAAAGTATGGAGAGTGAGAGGAGATACTTGGTTTGATATTTGCACGAGAGAGTCTGGGAGACTTTTTAGTGGAAAATTTTAGTGGGGGGAGGCATTTCTTCTCTTAGAGAAAGGAAAGAGAAGAAATTATGGAACGCAGCACGAGGATTTGGACACACTAGTTGGTAAAAAGTATTTATCTTTTCTCAATGGATTTAGTGATTACAACCAAATATGTATTACACCCGAGGATCAGGACAAGACAACTTTTACATTTTCATAGGGAATGTACACTTACAAAGTGTTTCACTTTGGACTATGTAATGTTCCTGCCACTTTTCAAAGAGCGATTCCAGATATATTTTTTGACCTAGTCCACAATTGTGTGGAAGTTTATATGGATGATTTCTCTATATATGGTGATGCTTTTCTTGAAGCATTAGAGAATCTAAAGGGGGTTTTGATAAGGTGCCAGGAAACTAACTTTTCTTTCAGTGATGCTAAATGTCGTATGTTGCAGACTGTGGGTATTGTTCTTGGCCATTTCATATCCAGTGTCAGATTTCAAGTTGACCCGACAAAGATTGAGGTCATATCAAAACTCCCAATTCTGAAATCTCCAAAATATGTAAGAATCGTTTTAGGACATGTTGGGTATTATAGAAGATTCATAGAACATTTTACGAGAATAACCTCCCCTTTATTTAAATTACTCACCAAGGATACTAAATTTTTCTAGGATGATCATTGCGAACATGTCGTTGAAGTACCGAAAGAAAAACTTAAACATGCACCAATCTTCAGGGGGTTAAATTGGTCTCTTCCATTCCACATTTCAATTGTTGCCTCCAATAGAGCTCTTGGAGTCGTGTTGGGACAACAAGAAAATCAATCATCCTATGGAATTTACTTCATTAGAAAGAACTTAACACCAGTTGAATTAAACTATACAGTCACAGAAAAGGAATTTCTAGCAGTTGTGCATGGGATTAATAAGTTCAGACACTACTTCATTAGGTATGAGGTATTCATTCATATCGATCACTCTGCCATTAGGTACTTAATGAACAAACCTATAACCAATGGTAGGGTGACTGGATGGCTCTTGTTGTTGTAGGAGTTTAACATTACTATTCTAAATAAACTTAGAGGGGGGGAATTGGTAGTAGATTTCCTTTCTATAATTCATAATGAGGAACAAGCAACTAGTGTAGATAACGAACATTTTTTTGTTGTATCTACTAACTTACCGTGGTTTGTAGATGTGGCTAACTATTTAGTTACAGGAAAATTTCCACAGCATCTTTCACCTAGTGAAAAGAAGAGGATCACCTAACGCAATGCCTCCTACTCTTGGGTCAGAGGGGACCTCTTCTGAATAGGACCTCAATTGATTATTAGAATATGTGTTCGTGAAGATGAAGTGTTAGAGATATTGAAATCTTGTCATGGTGATCCATGCAAAGGACACCTTGTTGACAAGAGAACAACATATAAAGTTCTTCGTTCAGGATACTATTGGCTAACCCTCTTCAAGGATGCCAAACAATATGTTCAAAGTTGTGATCGTTATCAACAAATGGTCTGCCCAGTACAATCCAATGAGATGCCTTTACAGCCCCAAGTAATGATCGAGCCTTTTGAGAAATGGGCTCTAAACTTCGTAGGGACAATTGTTCTTGCATCAAAAAAGAAAAGGTATATCTTAGTTTGTACTAATTATGTTTCCAAGTGGGCAAAATCCAAAGCTCTTTTTCATGCTATTGAATGAACAATTGTTGGTTTTCTATTCGAAGATATTTTTCCCCATTTTGGTGTGCCAGGAGAAATTGTAAAAGATCAAGAAGTGCAGTTAACATCAAAGTTGGTACAAACCATCACTGAATAATTTCAAATCAAACACAGGATATCCTCCCCTTACCATCCACGGGCCAATGTCCAAGTAGAGTCCACAAACAAAGTCCTTGAAGCAATTCTGACCAAGATAGTACAACAACATCATGAGGATTGGGCAAACTAGCTTCCTAAGGCACTCGGGGCCTACAGGACTACATCGAGGAACAAAATCGGATTCGTACTATATGAATAAGTGTATGGAAAACATGTTCTGCTTCCAATAGAATTTCAAGTGAATACCTTCATAATGACAATTTAGATACTATGGATCTTATAGAGGCACAACAACAAAGGATAGTTCAGCTAAATGAATTAGATGAGATGTGTGAAGATGCCATCCAACAGACCACCTTTGTCCAACAATAGAGAATTAAATGGCATGACAAGTTCATCCCAAAGAAGCAGTTCAAACAAGGTGATTGGGCTCTCCTTTTTTATTCCAATTTTAAAAACTTTAAAGGAAAGTTCATCGCACGATGGTTAGTTCCATATGAAGTTATGGATGTCTTTTAAAATGGTTCCATGAAGATCAAGACCATTGATGGGGAAGGGATTTCTTTCTTGGTCAATGGGCATCGACTAAGATTGTACAAATAGCCTTTCAGTCGAGAAGAGTTTGTCCAATATATTCAACAATAATCTGAGATGGAGGTACTAAGTAGGAAGGATTCCCAACCTGCTACAATCTCGCTTTGATTTATTTCTTCTTCCTTCCTTTAATAAAAAGAATATATTTATAAAGAAAAAAAGTAAATAAAAAATGAAGTCCTTTTGTGAAAATCATCTCTATGGCGCATTTGGATAGTGAATTTTCTTGAAAAACATGTGACTCGTTGGAAAATGTCCCCCGGGCTTTTCTTAAATAAAAGGGATATTCTTGATTGTGGTATCACACAGTTTGTATTTTGGGAAAAACCCAACCCAAATGACAAGTGTGTGACACAAATGGGAAAACTTGTCACTATCACCTCAATAGATACTCCCCTCGTTTTAGTGAAGGACAAGTCCATCACAAGGGAGGCTTCTCTGGTGACTGTAGGGGGATTCCAACAAGAGAAGCATGGAGATGGAAAAATACCCCTATAGGTTAAGGTTAAAAAAAAGGCTTGAGGCTTGAGGAAAGACAATTTGGAGTTGGTAAATTATTGTCGAGGTTGTGCACTTGCAAAACAATATTAGACCTGCCAAAACAAGGAAATATATATTGATACAAGCCTCAAAACCAATGGAAAATCAACAAGAAACCTTGATGTCCCAAAATTGCAAGAGTATGGAAATAAATATCAGCAGTAAAGAAACTATGATAGCTGCAAATTAAACCATCAAATTATGGTATATGATGTTGGAAAATAAAGCTAGCAAATCTTCAATGTTTGAACCAAAACTTTGAAAGAAAGAAAGGGGTGTTAATGAGTGTTATCACGAGTGTTTTATAACAGCCTTATGTCTGTAGCAAAACTTTGGTATAGCAACAAGTTTTGGCCACTAAAATCAGCAAGTAAGCAACCCGAACAATAGCTCCTAAACATTTGATCAAATATCACAACTTACAAGTAAATTTCAACAGAAGAAATGTGAGTAAAGAGTAAGATAAAGTGAGTTTGTTGCAGCCCTATTGGATGCAACTTAATTATTGTTAAGGTAGCTCAATTACTTGGTAAATCGAGACACCCTTAGGGAACAAGATAGCTTTAAGCGTGTAAAATTTAGATCCAAGCTTGAACAATTCAATATCTCAAATTTGAAGTTTACTAATGCAACAATATTCAATCTTCGATGCAAAGATTGATGCCTTATCTATTGGGTTATGGAGTCTCTTGTTGAAAGCTAGGGTTTATTACTCTTCTAGGGGTGTAATCCTTTTTACTTCCTAGAGAAAACAAACCTTAGCAAGATCTTGCTATAAGGGTGTAAGCATTTTTACTCCTTGTAGCAATCCTTTAGCCTTTTCAATAAAAAATAGAAAGAAAATCCTTGATGGAGGGTGTATGCCTTTATAAAGGGTTTGACAAAAATAACCTTGAAATCAAGAAGAAAAACACAAAATTGCATAAATTATTTACCTAATCCAAGATATATCATGTAAAACTCTTACCTATCAAAGATATTCCACCAAATTGCCAAGAACAAGCATCCAAGAGAAGTCACTAGCCTTTATTCCACTAGTAGACAAGTGTTGCATCCATAAAGACAAAAAAACAAGAGATAATGAGTTAACCAAGAGGGGTGAAATTTTAGTCCAAGAGAAAAATGCTCAAGGGATGAGTTGTGAAAATGAAAAAGAGATGGCCTCTATTTATATGAGTCCATCTAAACCAATTTGTCCACATAAAAATGTCAACAATAAATTAAAAGAGGGTCAACCCCCTTTAATTGCTCTTACAACTTACAAAAATATAAATTACATAAAGTAAAACACCAAGAAGGGTGACGTCAAGCCCTAAAAGGGTGATGTCAAGCCCTAAAAGGATGACGTCAAGCCCTAAAAGGGTGATGTCATGCCCTAAAAGGGTCACGTAGGGCCTAAAAGTGAGACGTTGAGCCTTTAGATGTATGTCGTTGGGCCTCCAAAGGCCATGTGTCAAGCTCTCATGTTCTAGGGTGTCATGACATGCATCTTCTTCCTTCAAACCACATCACATCACCTCTAGAACAATCAATCCCACCAAACCCTAGCCTCTCAAATGATGTCAAGGGCTTGGGAAGTGACGTCCTAGGCCTCCAAAGGCCAACATCCAAGTGCAAGGGGTTAAGATATCATCCTCTAGTGTTGTCAAAGTGCCTCCAAAGACAACGCTCATCATCTCATGTGCACAATAGCTCTGGGGTGCTCTGCCCAACCTGTGCAGTTTCGCATCCATCTAATTGAGGGATTTTTCCCCTGTGATTATGGGTCATAATCACAGTAGAGAAAGACCAAGTGAAAGAGATGAAAGTCTCCCCATAGTGACAAGCACACAAAAACCAAAGAAAATAACTACTTTAATTAGGATAAGGTAGGGATAGAGAGGATAAAAGAAGGTGCACCTTGTTCTCCCGTTTAATGTCGATCCCCATTCCAATTCATTGAAGAACTATTGATCTTCTGTTGGAATCAACCCACAAGATAGATACAAAACTAGGGCTACAACGAAAGTAGTTATACGATCATAAACATGTGAATGTTAGATGTCAGATTCAAAGTAAGCATACAGATAAACGTACAATGAAGACAAATACGAGGGAAAACAAGCTATTTATTACCAACAAGTGGAAAAGGTAAGTTACAACCTTGTCCAACCTTAGGTATCGTCTTGAAGCCAATTGTCTAGGTTCCTTCGGGAATCCTCAAGCATCAACTCAACCAATAAACACTTCTCTCAATGACTCAGATAGGGATAAGGAGACACCCTATAGCCACATAAAATGAGAAAGAAGCTCTAGAAAAGGAGTTTCCATATTAAAGGGAGTATTGCTCAGAGAATATAGGAAAAGGAGGCTTGCCAAATGTTGGCAGCATAACTTTGCACCAAGGAACTTGTGATGTCCACTTTAGCTCTCTATGGTTGTTTTATATCTTCCCATAGAGGTTTGGGGAGTTGAATTCTATTGTGTACGGGAAAGGGTCGTTAGGGAATGAGACCAACCAAAAAGCCTGCCCAAAATCACGAGATTATTTTATTTTTCACCAAAAATGAGGGCATCTGCAGGTTGGAGTGAGGAAAGTCCTGGATGTCCATGTGTTACACTAGGGAAACCCATGGATATGCTCTTAAAGCATGTTTTTTAAATGATTCTTGAGAGGACTTTTTAGGGAAAATTCCAACAAGCATTGGGAAAGGGTTATGCCATGGCACAAATGCATAGGTGTGGCATTTTGTGCTATAACAATAGGTATTCCCAGTTGTGTCACACACTTGGCGTTTGGGTTGGGATTTACCCAAACTTCAAACTATGCAAGAACATTTTTGGCATCGTTTCCAAGGACGATTTTGAATCCTTTCCGACCCATAACGACACATGGAAATTCTAACCCAAAGCCTTTACCCTTAGCTTTATTGGCAACTCCACTTGAGGGAAGTTCCCTTTTCACTTTTGATGAACTCCATACATTTTATCTGGTGACTCCATTGAGGAAAATACCCTCTCCTTTTTCGATGAGCCTTGAGCTCATATGGTGACTCCATTGAACTGTCATTTCAGACAATGGAATTATGGCACCATGGGATGAACCCTTGCCTAGAACTTATTGTATCTCGAGGACACTTTTATAGGTGGAAGAGAAAAATGTTGTTGATGAAGCTATTAAGCATATGGTGAGTCTTATAAGGGAATTGTCCCAGGAATATACTGAAGAAAAAATGATGAAGCGCCTCTTACTGAAGAGCAAGCCCCTACAAATGAAGAGGTGCTTTAAGAGAATATCTGTGAAGAAAGTTATGAAGAAGACCCTGATGAAATTTCTCATGTTAAAGACCCAGACGAGACATTGGAAGATGAAGTTGTCCAACCTTGCGAAGAAGTAATAAACTCCAATGATATGGGTGAATCCATGGAGCGGTCTTCAAATACGATTGACAATCATATCGATCATTTCATATGTGCTCGGAAACGTGGATGGGATATTGGTTGTTTTGTTTTTTATGGAAATTCCATTTACTACATTGAGGGAATCTTCCATATAAGGAGTGTAGAAGTCTTTCCTTTGGAATGTTGATTTTCATACATGGACAATCAAGATATTTGGAAAACTAGTGATGATATGATCATAAACCTTTTTCATCTGGTAGGGGATGGTGTGTTGCAGCACAATTATGTTATTTCACAGCCATACCTTGGGGATTATCCTTTTGAGGACTTGGAACTATTATTTGATGAAGATTATCAAACATCTTTGTGATTGAAGTTTGATGGACGTGAGGACATGGAAGGGTTGTACAAACCCTTAGATGTGACAAAATTTCATGCATCACCTCACGAAGAATGATGGATTCTCACCTTTTCAAATGGAGACATTGTATCGGCTCAACATCATTTGGATGCATTTTCGAAAATTTTCAATTCTTGTGCCTCCCAAAATCAGTATGAGGATGTGTGTATCAAGCTCTTATATTTATCTCTAACAGGGAAGGCCAAAGAATGGTGCAACAATATCCCTCCCAAAATAATTACCACTTGGGAAACATTTCAAAATCTCTTCATGAAAAGGTTTGTGGAAAATGAAGGTTATGTATCTCGATCTATGTATGTCCCTTGTCTTGTAAATCATAATAGATGGAAAAAGTTAAAAGCCATAAATTGTCCCTCTAGATGCTCTCCCTAAGGTCCTGAGAGAAATGAAACGCTTCTCCATAAAAAAACAAGGACCTTTTAAAAGGAAAACACATAATTAATAAATGTCCCGCTTGTTAGGGGAATGCATTTGCAGTGTCTTTTACTTTCCTTGTACATGGCACTCTATGTGTTCCTAACTTCAAGTGGCATTGTGATGCTCCACACTTCCCATTGCACATAGCACTCAATGTTTTGGACCATAATAAATTAATGGTAAATAAAAGGGCTTAGAAAAAGGTTGCATTGCAAATGAGCGATGCAGCACAACCTCCAGAAAGGCACTCGTAAAGAGACAATATGATCCCTTGAAAAGTCCAGAATCCCATGCCTAAAAGTGTTACCCAAATCCACCTCATATTCACTATATAACATGGATAGGGTCTTTTTTGGAAACACTCCTTGACTTGGGGATTTAATATGCCCAATAGGGCACCATGACAACCCTTCCATACTTAAATTTGGAAAATTTTATAAGATATTTAGGCATTTGCTTAGTTTGAAAAGGGGGGACTTGATGCACATGTTTGGGTGGTTCCTTTATTGAATGTGGCTTACTTCGAATGACACATGTGACTTGTGGACCCTTGGAGGGCATACTTGTTTGTTTTTGCAGGACCTTGCTCAGTGAAAGTTATCCATGGAGGAATTATGCCAGTTCGACCTTCATGACGGGTTGAAAACCCCAAGGATGGTGTTATAGCACAAAATGCCACACCTATGAATTTGTGCCATGGAATAACCCTTTCCCAATGCTTACTATACTTTTCCCTAAAAATTCCTCTCTAGAATCATTTAAAAAACATGCTTTAAGAGAATATATGTGAGTTTCCCTGGTGCAACACGTGGAAATCCATGTCTTTCCTCACTGCAACCCACGGATGCCCTCATTTTTCGTGAAAAATAAAATAATCCCATGATTTCGGGTGGGTTTTTCATATGGGCTCATTCCCCAATGACCCTTGCCCGTACACAACAGAATTCAACTCCCCAAACCTCTATTAGAAGATATAAAACAACCATAGAGGGCTAAAGATAACAACACAAGTCCCTTGGTGCAAAGTTATTATGTCAGCATCTAGCAAGCCTCATTTCCATGTATTCTCTAAGAAATACCCCCTTTAATCTGGAAACTCCTTTTCCATAGATTCTTTCTCACTTTTGTGTGGCTATAGGGTGTCTCATTATCCCTATTTGAGTCATTGAGAGAAATCTGTATTGGTTGAGTTGATGCTTGAGGATTCTTGGAGGAACCCAGATAGTTCACTTCAAGACGATGCCTAAGTTTGGACATGGTTGTAACTTACCTTTTCCACTTGTTGATAATAAAGAGATTGTTTTCCCCCAGATTTTTCTTCATTGTAAATTTATTTGTATGCTTACTTTGAATCTGGCATCTAACATGCACATGTTTATGATTGTATAACTACTTTTGTTGTAGCCCTAGTTTTGTATCTATCTTACAGGTTGATTCCAACAGAAGATCAAGAGTTCTTCGACGAATTAGAATGGGGATCAACATCAAAAGGGAGAACAAGGTGCCCCTTCTTTTCTCCTCTCTATCCCTACCTTCTTCTAATTAAAGTAGTTATTTTCTTTGGTTTTTGTGTGCTTGTCACTGTGGGGAGACTTTCATCTCTTCCACTTGGTCTTGCTCTGTTGTGATTACGACCCACGATCACACGGGAAAAATCCCTTAAGCAGAATTGGCAACTCCACTAGGGATTCTCCTATTTTGGGTCGGTTGTAGGGTGGCTTGTTTGTCCTTTTTAATTCATGTGAGTTTTCTTGTTTTCCAAGCTTTGTTGCAAAGTTTTTATTATCTGGAAAGTTTTCCATAAGTTTATGGGAGTCTCCCTATTGAAAGTCTTTTTTTATTTTTCCAATTTTACAGAGTTATCCACGCTTTTCTGCGATATCAATCATGGATATCCACACTTTCACTGTGTATGACCCACAGACATCTGTGAGTCTCAGTTCACACAGCCACAAATCTATGTGCATTTTGTGAAAAAAAATATTTCTTCGGTTTCTAGGAGATTTTTGGGTTTCTTTGGGTTATCTTGGGCTTCCTAAGTTTGTGATTGCTTTGTATTATTGTGTCTAAGCTTGTGAAAACCTTCATATCAGAAAAGACCTTACTCTTGGTTTCCCAACATTCTTGGCTTATTTTTGGCTTGCATTTTGAAAAAAAAATCCCCCGCATGGCCAGGGGTGGCATGAATCGTGTATTCTACGGTTTCTTTTAGCATCTTTTGTTAGTTTTGCTTTGATAAAAAGAAAATAAAAAAACCTAGTTTTTTTGTTGCTTAGATCTCTTTCTTTCTTTGCATTGTTTGTATTGTTATTTGAAAAAGAAAAAGATATTAGCATAGGTTTTCATTTTCTTCTCATCTTAAAAGCATTTCAAAAGAAAAACAAGAAAAAAAAAATCATTTTGTTTGTTTCTTTTCATTCTCTTGAAAGTTGCATTGTGCATTTTGCATTAGAAAAGAAAAATATGCATTTCAAGGTTTGAAGGATTGTTCATGCATTTTATTTTTGAAACTCTTTTTCATTTGAAGGATTAGTGTAAAGTTTTATTTTCCAGTGTTCTTATAAGTTTCATTTTTACAAGAGTCTCAAACAACATCAGTTGCACATCCATACCCCTTGAGTAAAAACAACCTCTAAAACAAACGCTAAGCTTAAAATGTACTAGACTTTGTTTCTAGGGTTCACAAACAAGTTTAGGGTTAGGGCCTTGGATTAGGATTGGAGATAACTCTCTAAGGCCATTGAACAAACATAGGAGTCTGAGCTAGGGAGAGTCTCAAACCCAATTTTCGTATAAGTATAGATGAGAGCCTCCTCTAACACAAGAGTTAAACACGAGTTCGCGTAAAGGAGAGTCGAGGAGATTTCCCCTCTGAAGCTTGACTAAGCATACCAGAGAGATCGTATATTAGGGGTTTTGTTGGTGCCTCTACCTCCGTGATAGGTGGTGCTTTTGAAGCTTTTGTCTTTGTTACCATGCCCATACGTTCAATCTCGACTATCGATTGTACCCCCCGGACATTGACTGTGAGTTGGTGAACTTAGTGGATTTTCCTAGGGATCTCATAGGTGACTACGGGGGCTTGTTGTGGTACCTGGGAAGATTTTGTATCACACTTTTCAGTACTTCTGAAGGGTTCCTCGCAAAGCATGGGTGCTTGCACCAGATAAGAATGGTTAGTGGAGGTCAGGATAACTGCTTCTCACTCCTTCATTCGTTGGTCCATGGGACTTAATCAACATGTGCCTTCGTACGGAAGGTCCCTTTCCACTTTTCCATTGCTTTGGACTTAGGACCTCATCCACCTAGGCTAAATATTTGGAAAAGTTGTTTGCTTGCAATGTTTCTCTTAGGGATTTTTATTGGAGTGTTTCTTTGTGTAGTTGGCCTTAGGTTGTTTCAGTGTCACCAATTTTGGATAATTGATTCAGAGTGCTTGACCAATCGTTCTGGTGGTTGGGAAAGACCCATGGTCTTTCTCTTGAAAGCATGGAGCCGCCTCCTAGAAGGCATGGGTTTTTATATCACTCGTTCGCCAGAGTCGGTGCATGAGACTTTTATGGACATGAACAATCCCGCAAGGGACAAACCCATGCATAAGAACGATATGGCCAAATTTCTTGAGGATACCAACCAAGGGACCCCTACCCAAGGGGATTCTTGTGCTTTTCCTTTCTTTGGAAAAGTTGGTTCCCCCTTGATGGCCACTTTGAACATTCCTGGGTTGAATGTAGGACTACCAATTTGGTTGTGGACCACTCTGAATGTCCTGAATTCTTTTGATGCTTCTCAGATAAGAACATTATGTCAGGGGCATTGTACATATTTCGATCCTTCACTTTCTGCATCTGTAAAGTTTACTTCTCCTCCTCCATCTTCTAGTGAAGGTACAACTACTAGTAACCAAAAGTCTAAAAGGAATAGGAAGAGGAAGAATAAGAAAAAGAAGGCACCAACCTATGTAACTCATGTTGGAGACCTGTCACCAGTCTCTGCAAGTCATGATGGGGGCAAGCGACCAGCCTTTGCTAGTCATGTTGGAAGCACAAGTCTAGTCAATACGAGTCATACTGGCATTCACTCTCCAATCTATGCTAGTCATGTTGGGGATTTGTCAACAACCTTTGTGAGTCATGTTGAAGACAAGAAACCAGTTAGTGTTAGTCATAATGGACAAACATCACCAACCTCTACAAGTCATGTTGGCGATTTACCACTAACCTCTGTGAGTCATGTTAGAGATAGGTCAACAACCTCTATGAGTCATATTGGATTCTTGTCACCAACCTATGTTAGTCATGTCAGGGGTACACAACCAGCCTCTATGAGTCATACTGGGAGAAAAATTCCAGTTACTACTAGTCATACTGGCATCGAGTCACCGACCTCTGCAAAGCATGTTGGAGTCTTGTCACCAACCTTTGTTAGTCAGGTTGGAGACGTGCAACCAGCCTCTACTAGTCATGTTGGGGGAAACCCATCGACCACCGCAATCATGTTGGGGGCATTGATACGGTTGAGAAGTCTAGATGTATAGGATGTAATCCCAAGTTCCCTTGTAAGCTTTGCAAAGGAAATCACCTGACTCATTTGTGCCCTGCTATTTCCGTGGCACAAGAGGTGTGGTCCTTCTCTGATGACCCTTCTAGTTCTAAGTCATCTTTGGTTTCCCAACATTTTAATCAATCTTTGGTTGACAAAGTGGTCATGTCGATGCAATCTTCGGCTGACACCACTCCTCTTTCACGGAGTGATGTGTCTTTTGACCATGTCCTTAGCATTTCCAATTTAGTACCTTCTGAACAAGGGTGCACTCCACTCTCCTCGAGTACACTCCCTCCAAGTCCTAGGATAGTTTCCTTCGATTGGAATGATCTTGTAGAGCCTCACCTTCCTTCATATACACCCTTCCAGATAATGGTTGGATTTAATAAATTAAGCATTCGTCGAACTATTGTAGATGAAGGATCCTCTGCAAGTATTTTACATCATCGGCTTGGCAAGTTTTGGGTTCTCCCAAGCTTGTGTCAACTACTAGTGAGTTGTTGGCTTTCAACAGAAAACCTAGAAAATGTTTGGGGGTTCTGCATCAATTTCATATCACGTTAGGTGGGAAGACTATATGAGTTGATCTGTTAGTGATGCCAAAACCTTTAGACTTTAATTTGCTTCTTGGGTGTGATTATGTGTATGTGATGAATGTTGTGGTGTATACGCTCTTTCTTGTGATGCATTTCCCTCACAACATAAGCATTTTCACTATTGATCAGTTTTCATTTGATAATCACCATCCTGGTTCGTCTTTACCTCAGGTTTTCCCTTTGTGTGTTCCTAGTGTTCGAGTAGACTCTTCCCTATCACAGGTGAATTATGTGGCATCTTATCCTCAATGTTCAATTTCTCCTTAGAAGGATCCTTTACAGTTATGTTCTCCTTCTAGAGACAAGGTCTCAGCAATTGATTAGGTGCTTTATTCGATGGGGGCATGAGATCCCTTGCTTCCTCCTATTGGCCCGAGTAATCTGGAATTTCCTCTTGAGTTTGATATTGTTGTTTGTAAGACCTAGAGCCCTCGTATTTGTGAGTTGTCAGGCCCCGGCTTCATGGATTTTGAGTTGCCTTTAGATGAGGTCATCCTTGAAACTATGATGATGGATCTTCAACCTCCTCTTGAACTGGAAGATTTACTGGTTGGATACCAAAGAAGCCCTTGGCCTGATCCTAGCAATGGGCTCTACCTAGAGAACTACGATGCATAAGACGCAAGGTTGTGTGTTCCTATGTACATATTGTATTTTTAGGGTTTCTTGTTTTCAAGTTTTGTATCCCTTAATACTTGTCTTTATCAGAGGTTTATATATTGGACTTATTAACTTTTGGGTAAGTGTTTTGGTCTTATATACAGGACTTTGGAGACATTTTTATTTGGTACCTTTCCATTCCATGTCGATCCATTATGACAGGTAATGATCTTGAAACTGGCATATAGGTTAGGGTGCATTTCACTCAAACTATTGTATTCTCAGTTACCATTGTCGTCTAAACCTAGGGTCAACCCCATAAATGAACAATAAAACCTTTCTCTTTGCTTAAGGCATCATTCGACTAATGGTAGAGCCTACCTTCCATGGGAACTCTAGTATAGAATCATTTTGCATTCTGGTGCTCATGTTGCAAGTATGTTTCTAGGCTCGAGGGTCATGTTTAGTCCTACAATAAGTTTGCGTTTGAACTTCATGCTTCTTACTCTCTCTCATTCTGGCCTTTTTTTGCGGGACCCCTATCTTACATGCTGCTCTTCAACAGCATTATGGAGTCCATAACTAAGCTCTTTCTAGATTCCTTAAAATTGAAAAGATTGTTGAGTGACATTGTTCCTTGTACACTCATTAAATGGATCTGAAGGAACGTATGTCCAGTGCAAGTTTACCCCCTTTTTTAAAACTGGACAAGACTGTTCACAAAAAAGGAATACTCTAGCCTACAGTCTAGAAGAGTTATCCTAAGCTGTGTTTTATACTTTTTCAGGCTCAGGGGACTAAATTTACGAAAAAGGATGAGGGGGTCCATATTTAATCTCTTTTCAGACTCCTTAAAATTGAAAAGATCGTCGAGTGATATTATCTTTGTCACACTCATTAAAAAGGTTTTGAAGAGGCATCCTTTCAGTATAAGTTTAACCCTTTTCTTGACCGATTAGACTATATACAAAAAAGGATTAGTTTGGCCCTACTGTGACCAAAAGAGTTCTCCTTGGTATGATTTTACTCTTTTTCGGGCCCTGGAGACTAAACTTACGAAAAAGACCATTATGGGAAGTTTAATTTCCAAAGTTGAGATGTATATGCATATGCATATTGACAACTCGCGCTTTTAGGCCTAAGGTTGAGTTTAGCATGTTGTCGTTGAACCAAATTGCCTATGCATTCCTATCAGTTCTCAGCCTTGCATTTCATGCCTTTGCGACTTGACACCTTATCCCTAGAGGAGACATTTACTCGAGCATCTTTATCCTGCACATGCTTTCCTTGCATTGAGCATAGGTATGTTCCTTGCGCTATGGAACTAGTTTTCTTTCCCACGACACTTGTTTCCTCCATTGTACTATAAGCATTCTTTTATTCTTTTTCAAGCTTCTATAACACAAAAAAGACGAAAAAAAAAAATTGGGAAAACATCTGATCTCTTTTGTTGCAAATAGTCTTGTCACCCTTGACCAAAGCACAATATTGAGTCTATATCTCATCATTTTGGGTTTAGTATGGCTTTAAAAGACTTTTTCTCACTTTGAGTTTTTTCTCCCCCGATTGGTGATTCTTCCAACTATATGGAGCGTTTGTTGATACCTCTTGTGTCATAAATGTATCCCAGTTTATGAGTCATGTTGCCCAAGTCACATAACGTGTCATGCTTATGTTCAAAGGAAATTTTTCAACCTGTGTCGTTCATTTTGCAGTTATCCTTTGACCTTGCAAGTTGGCCTTCCCAATTTGAGTTGTATCATCACAAGTATCATTCTCTTTGTCCGATCTCTTCCAAAACTTTTCCTTTCTGCCACCCCTCATGTTGGCTGATGGACGATGCCTTAATGCCTTCCTTCAAGTGAGTTCCCTCCCATCGACTTCAATACATCTTCCTCTGGGAGAGGGATCTAGAGATATGTTTTGTACCTTGGGGATTGTAGTCATCAGTGGCAAGTTCCCTCGCTATTGACAGTGGGAATACATCAATGTCCCCTGCTTGATAGTTTTTACCAAGTGTTTGATGCCAACTCATTTATTCACACATGTTAGATAGTACCATGGTACCTTGACTCTCATCATCATTATCAGTGGGTTGTATTGCGTTTGATAATGGTATACATGAACGATCGGTAATCAAACAATGTCTTATTGCATTCGACTTTGACTCATATATTCAAATAGTGTAGACTTGTACCATGTTGGAGACCTATTTTGTGATCCTTCCTGGATCATATGGTGCCACCTCACATACATTGGTACTTGCATAGGATTAGTTTTTTCAATCTCTTGGTTCCATATATCCTCTGTTTTGGATCTTGGGATAGAGATCCACTGTGTATTCTTTGTGGTCATGCTTGCTACTTTATATTTATCACATGGATCCACTATGTATTGTTCATGGCCATGAACATTAGTCATACTTTCGTATGTACCATGGATCCACAATGTATCTACTTTGGCGGCCATTCTTTATCACTCCTGAGCATGGGTATGCCTGACTTGGGAAACAAAACTCTCGCTTGATCTTTGCTGACGGTATTGCTTTTTGGATTAGTTATTTGGGATCCTATGTGGATACTTCGATGCATCCTCACCTCTCAGAGTTCATAATGTATTTCATCTATCATTTTTCCCTTCTAACCTTACACATTAGGGGGCATATGCTATAGCACAAAATGACACACCTGTGCATTTGTGTCATGGCCAAACTCTTTCCCAATGCTTGCTAGAATTTTCCGTAAAAAGTCCTCTCAAGAATCATTTAAAAAACATTCTTTAAGAGCATATATGTGGGTTTCCCTAGTGCAACATGTGGACATCCGCGACTTTCCTCACTGCAACCCGCAGATGCCCTCATTTTTGGTGAAAAATAAAATAATCTCATGATTTAGGGCGGGATTTTCGGTTGGGATCGTTCCCCAACAACCCTTTCTCGTACACAATGAAATTCAACTCCCCAAACATATTTGGGAAGATATAAAACAACCATAGAGGGATAAAGAGAAGAACACAAGTCCATTGGTGCAAAGTTATGTTGTCAGCATCTAACAAGCCTCCTTTCCCTATATTCTCTGAGAAATACCCCCTTTAATCTGGAAACTCCTTTTCCAAAGCTTCTTTCTCATTTTGTGTGGTTATAGGGTGTCTCCTTATCCCTATCTAATTCATTAAGAGAATTATTTATCGGTTGATTTGATGCTTGAAGATTCCCATAGGAATCCAGACAATTGGCTTCAAGACGGTGCCTAAGGTTGGACAAGGTTGTAACTTACCTTTTCCACTTGTTGGTAATAAAGATCTTGTTTTCCCCTAGACTTATCTTCATTGTACATTTATCTATATGCTTATTTTGACTCTAACATCTAACATGCACACGTTTATGATCATATAACTACTTTCGTCATAGACCTAGTTTTTGTTGATTTTTCAATAAGCTAGGTTAAGCATGAATTTCATTTCATTTTAGCATTTGTATTAACCATAAACAATAATGTTGTAGCAACCAAGATCACAAGAACAAACACCATGCACAAGAACACAAGAAGTATCCTGGGAAACCCTTCTAAACAAGGGAAGAAAACCCAACCAAATCCTTTTCTATATTCTTCAAGAGAAAGACCTTCACCACCAATAAGACCTAGCACACAAGAGGGTGCTCAAACTCTAGAATACTAGCGCCCAAGAGAGGTGCACACCTTTTTCCAAGTAGATGTACTTGCTGAAATTTCCAAACTCACCTGAAGGATATGTTTCCTCAATGGGGAATTTACCTTTACTTATACTAACCAGAGCCTGTCAACATAAGTGTCTATTGACACAACAAGGCTGACCTCACTAGCTTATAATATAATTAATATTAAAAAGATTAATTATCTTTTACATCAATTAGCAGTCACATTAAGGTGGGGTCGACATGTACCCTTTACATTACAATTAGGGTTACATGCAGGTCTGACTCTTGGACAATATATCAAAGGATTTGATACACCCACTAGTGCTCATCCACTAGGGGCACATCCATAGGGATGTCTATATCTCTGTCTCACTACATTACACAGAAGAACCGGATCTTCACACGTTCACCTGTGCTTGTCCACGGGCACGTCCACTCTACATATCTTCTTTCCCACTGCCTCACATAGGAGAATCATCTGGAGTTTTCTCGTCAACTCTGCTTCTCAGAGGAGGCTAATACAACATCTTCATTTATGTTCACATGACAATGCACCCAACACTTTGAAATTTCACACGTTCACCTTGTGCTCAGCCACAGACATGTCTAACTCAATAGATCGCCTTTACCACTGGATAATCATCTGGAGTTCTTCTCAACTCTCCGAATGGAGGAGGTCATCTCTACATTCTAGCTCTATCTCGGGCATGAACCACGTACCCTTCTTAGGGGCTTTCTCTCAGGTTTGTAAGTTGAGAGAAAGACTCACATAGCTGCAATGATCCACATCTCACAGGTTTGTAAGCTGGAGAATGTCTCACGTAGTTGCAATCATCGACACTCACTCTCATATAGGGAGGCATTCTTCATCGTGCTAAGTCTCACACAGATGTACTCTGAATTTTGTCTTGGCTGGAGTCATCAGTACTCCCTCTCAACTAGGAAGGCATTCTTCACCAAGTTATTTTGGTGAAAATGTATGCAATCTTCTCATGTGTAGGAAGGTACTGCATGTGTACTATTTTTCTTCTGCATCATATCTCTGATATAAGAATATTCCATCTCATCGTGTTTCAATCCATCAAGAAACACTAGGTTCTCAAGGAGCTTTATACATAGCTCTTGGTTGTCATCATAGGGTCCATCTCGTGCTCAAGTAAATCTGTCAGAATCTTGTGAAGCCATACTGCTTCGCATACTCAATGATACATACTATGCTTCTATGGTTTTCAAGACCATAGAGATTTTGTTTTCTGCCACATCCGGAAAGCATGGCAAACTTCATGTTAGAACATCAACTAGATGTGCTCTTCTAGACCACTATACTTTCTGCTCAATCTGAATAGGCATATCCTGCAAACTCAAGTTCACATTGGAGGCATATCTCATGCCATATCCAACTATGCCTCGTATATATATCTTAATACATGTTTTGTTGTTGTCTAGTGAGTCTGTCTTGCTTGACTCATGAAATGACTAAGCACATTCAATGCATGGCATGAATCAGGTCTAGTGTTAACCAGATACATCAGTGATCCAATCAGTTGTGGATCAATCTCATCTGAATCATCATCAATATTCTTCTTTAAATCCATCACGGTGGATTTTGCATTCTATCATACTTGCACTTATTTAATGTTTTCACTGTATATTTTGCTTGACTCAGGAAAATCTCATCGGTCCTCTGTCATACGTCTTGTCCCAAGAAGTGGTGCATCATACTCAGATTCTTCATCTCGAATTCAGAAGTCAAGGATTACTTGTATCCAACAACAAGGCTTTTTGAATAAGTCATCAAAATCAGGCTCTTGTCACCAACATTGTAATGATATAGATTTTGATCAACAACACTCTTGCTGAAATCCAAACTCGTAAAATTTTTATCTATCTGATATAGTTTCCAACTCATGGATGGTAGTACAGATGGAAGTGTATCGGGTTTACTAGATAAAGTGTCTCATTATAGACAACTCCCTCTGTTTTGTGAGAAACCTTTGGCTATAGATTTCATTTTGTATTTCTCGACACTTCCATCAGTTGCATGCTTGATCTTATAGATCCACTTGGAAGTTACCACAGACTTCCATTCTGGTCTTTGAATAATATCTTATGCATCATTCTTTAAAATATATTGGTATTCTTCTATTATGGAATCTTGCCATCCATGTTCTCTTGATGCTTTCTCAGGATGAGCCTTTGAGAGGCTTGTATGTTTCTTTGCCTCTTGCAAAGTGAGTCTAGGTAGGCATTTTATGCCCTACTACAATACTATAAACATATCAACTGGATCAACTGGATCACCTGGAATAATGTTTGTCTCCCTCTGAACTATTGAAGGGGGAGAAGGTATTGTCTTACTGTTAATCTCCATCTGAGATTCTCTGGATCTTTGAAAGACTATCTCTTCTTCAAGGACAACGTCTATGCTTGTCTCAATCTTTCTCTGACTAGGAATGTCGATCTCGAATGTCTTTGAAGATTCAATGTATCCTTTCTTTCTAAAGGATCTAACTTGAACTTCTTCTCTTTGGGTACATGAAAATACATTGGGCACCCAAATAACCTGAAGTGTTCAATCTCAGGCTTCATTCCGGTGAAGTCTTCTTCGAGAGTTATGTTTTTCAAAGTCTGGTGAAGACTCTTGTTTTGAACATATACTGTGTCATGCATGCTTTATGCCCATAGACTCATATAAGGATTATTATCATGTGTTATTGCTTTGGTTGCCCCAATGATGGTTCTATTCTTCCTCTTTCTAAAATATTTTTGACTCCTTCTGAGTCAAGTGGCTCCCTCTGAAGGATAAACATCGTCCTTTGATATCAACCTATCTGGAACAAGAAAACAAGAGGAACCAAAACAATAATATCTCCTAAAGGAGAATAATGAGTGCATCCCTAGAATCAAAACAATTTAAGGATTGTTGCCACAACTACAACACCTACTTGTAATGTAGCAAACTTTAGAAATATAGGTTAGAGGAATAACAATTACATTAATCAAACCTGGAGTCTTCACTTCTAGTGTGTTGTTCCTCTAAATGCACTGAGATCCCTCTAGATCCAAGACTTCATCAAAAGGTTCCTTCATCTTGCAATTACCCTCATGATAATGACACAAATAATATATATACAAATGCATACCTGAGGGTGTTGATATGATTTTTCCAATGGCACATGGTTGATCTTTGTCCTCTCACATCTTCATGAAGGAGGTATGTCACAGTGACACCTTTTTGTATCACCCACAATAAGTCTTCCTTTGAAGTCTTGTCTTCCAGGAACTGAGTTTCCTTGAATCATCAAGCTTTCCTCCCATTATGATTTTGCTCATTTTTGGATTCTTCACAAACCCTTGTCAACTTGGCTAGTAAACCTAATTGTTAGGTTAGGCTAGCACTTTTAGGTTTAGTTGTACTTATGACTGCCAACAATAAGCCTCTGAAAGATAGGAGAACACTGGTGAGTTGAAGAGCTCCTTCAAGGAATTTCAGAAACCCTACTTTTGAACTTTCTACATAATTTAGTGAAACCCTAGAAACCCTAGGGCCAAAAAGTCAAAATGCTTGGAAATGCAATATGAATCTTGTTGGAGGTGCGTTAAAGGATGTCGTACACTCCTAAGGTAATTTGAGCCCCAACGTCCAAGTTCCAAGTGTTGAAACACTCAAAAGAACAGGGTCATACGGATTTTCTGGAAACCCTAGGAGGGTCATACGGTTCTGCAGAAGAAGAGGGATGATTGGTAAAAGTATGTAGCTTGTGCAATGGATTCTTCAATACCTATGTTCTGATACCATGTTGATTTTTCAATAATCTAGGTTAATCATGAAGTTCATTTCATTTTAGCATTTGTCTTAACCATAAACAATAATGTTGCAACAACCAAGATCACAAGAACAAACACCATGCACAAGAACACAAGAAGTATCCTGGGAAACCCTTCTCAACAAGGGAAGAAAACCCATCCAAATCCTTTGATATATTCTTCAAGATAAAGACCTTCACCACCAATAAGACCTAGCACACAAGAGGGTGCTCAAACCCTAGAAGACTAACACCCAAGAGAGGTGCATACCTTTTCCCAACTAGATGTACTTGCTGAAATTTCCAAACTCACATGAAGGATATCTTTCCTCAATGGGGAATTTACCTTTACTTATACTAACCAGAGCCTGTCAACATAAGTGTCTATTGGCATAACAGGGTCGACCTCACTAGCTTGTAATATAATTAATATTAACAAGATTAATTATCTTTTACATCAATTAGCAGTCAAATTAAGGTGGGGTCGACATGTACCCTTTACATTACAATTAGGGTTATAGGCAGGTCTGACTCTTGGACAATATAGCAAAGGATTTGATACACCCACTAGTGCTCATCCACTAGGGGCACATCCATAGGGATGTCTATATCTCTAGCTCACTGCATTACACATAAGAACCATATCTTGACACGTTCACATGTGCTCGTCCACAGGCACGCCCACTCTACAGATCTTCTTTCCCATTGCCTCACATAGGAGAATCATATGGATTTTTCTCATCAACTCTGCTTCTCAGAGGAGGCTAATACATCATCTTCATTTCTGTTCACATGACGATGCACCTAGCACTTTGGGATTTCACATGTTCACCTTGTGCTCAACCATAGGCATGTCTAACTCAACAGATCGCCTTTCCCACTAGATAATCATATGGAGTTCTTCTCAACTCTCTGAATGGAGGAGGTCATCTCTACATTCCAGCTCTGTCTCAGGCAAGAACCGCATACCCTTATTAGGGGATTTATCTCAGGTTTGTAAGCTGAGAGAAAGACTCACATAGTTGTAATGATCCACATCTCACAAGTTTGTAAGCTGGAGAATGTCTCACATAGCTGCAATCATCAACAATTTTGTATCTGTCTTGCAGGTTGATTCCAACAAAAGATCAAGAGTTCTTTGGAAAATTGGAACGGGGATCGACATCAAACAGGAGAATAAGGTGTACCTTCTTTTCTCCTCTCTATCCCTACCTTATCCTAATTAAAGTAGTTATTTTATTTGGTTTTTGTGTGCTTGTCACTGTGGGGAGACATTCATCTCTTTCACTTGGTCTTTCTCTGTTGTGATTATGACCCACGATCACAATGGAAAAATCCCTTAATCACTTATCACTATACCCTTAATAGATATTCCCCTTGTTTTAGTGAAGGACAAGTCCAACACAAGGGAGGCTTCATGAGTGACCCTAGGGGGATTATAACGGGAGA
Organism: Picea engelmannii; assembly: GCA_009831015.1. NCBI lineage: Eukaryota > Viridiplantae > Streptophyta > Pinopsida > Pinales > Pinaceae > Picea > Picea engelmannii. The sequence continues at coordinate 27,176 of ML823989.1, forward strand.
AGCAAGGAGCTAGAAGAACACCCTTATAGGTAAAGGTTAAAAATAGGATTGAGGCTTGAGGAAGGAGTCTTTGGAGTTGGTAAATGATTGTCAAGGTTGTGCGCCTACAAAACAATCTTATACATGCCCAAACAAGACAATATATAATGATACAAGCCTAAAAACCAATAGGGAATCAGGAAGAAACCTTGCTATCCCAAAATTGCAGAATTACGGAAACAAATATCAATAGTAAAGAAACTAAGATAGCTTCAAATTTAACCATCAAAGTCAATTATATGATGTTGGAAAATAAAGCTAGCAAATAGTAGACAATCTTCCAATGTTTGAACAAAGACTTTGAAAGCAAGAAAGGGTTGTTAATGATTGTTATCAGTAGTGTTTTATAACAGCGTCATCGTTGTATAAAACCTTTACTATAACATCAAGTTCTAGCCACTAAATCAACAAGTAATCCACCTAAACAATAGCTCTCAAACATTAGATCAATATCACAACTTACAAGTAAACTTCAGCAGTAGAAAAGTCAGTAAAGAGTAAGAGAAAGTGAGTTTATTGCAACCCTATTGGATTTATCCTAATGCTCTTTAGGGAAACTCAATTACTTATCAAATCAATATGCCCTTAGGTCACAAGATAGCTTCAAGCATGTAAAATTTAGATCCAAGCTTGAACAATTCAATATCTCAAATTTCATGTTTACCAATGCAACAATATTCAATCTCCAATGCAAAGATTGGTGCCTTATATATTGGGTTATGGAGTCTCTTGTTGAAAGCTAGGGTTTATTACTCTTCTAGGGGTGTAAGCCTTTTTACTCCCTAGAGAAAAAAAAACCTTAGCAAGGTCTTGCTACAAGGTTATAAGCCTTTTTACTCCTTGTAGCGATCCTTAAGCCTTTTCTATAAGAATAGAAAGAAATTCCTTGATGGAGGGTGTATTCCTTTATAAAGGGTTTGACAAAAATAACCTTGAAATCAAGAAGAAACGCACAAAATTGAGGAAATTATTTACCTAATCCAAGATATAGCATGTAAAACCCTTACTTATTAAAGATATTCCACCAAATTGCCAAGAACAAGCATCCAAGAGAAGTTGTTAGCCTTAATTCCACCAATAGACAAGTGTTGCATCCATAAAGACAAGAAACAAGAGATAGTGAGTTGCCCAAGAGGGATGAGATTTTAGTCTAAGAGAAAAATGCTCAAGGGATGAGTTATGAAAATGAAAAATAGATGGCCTCTATTGATACAAGGCCATCTAAACCAATTTTTCCACATAAAAATGTTAACAACAAATCAAAAGAGGTTTGACCCCCTTTATTTGCTCTTACAAGTTACAAAAACAAAAATTACATAAAGTAAAACCCTAAGAAGGGTGTTGTCATGCCCTAAAAGGGTGACATAGGGCCTAAAAGTGAGACGTTGAGCCTCTAGATGCATGTCGTTGGGCCTCCAAATTCCATGTGTCAAGCTCTCATATTCTAGGGTGTTATGACATGCATCTTATTCCTTCAAACCACATCACATCACCTCCAGAACCATCAAGCCCACCAAACCCTAGCCTCTCAAATGATGTCAAAGTCTTAGTAAATGATGTCCTAGGACTCCAAAGGCCAACGTCCAAGTGGAAGGGACTAATATATCATTCTCTAGTGTTGTCAAAGTGCCTCCAAAGGCAATGCTCATCATTCGTGTTTATAATATTTCCAGGGTGCTTTGACTGGCCTGTGGGGTTTGGCGTCCATCCTTTGTGTTTTCAACCCCTCATGAATGTCAAACTGGCATAATTTCTCCATGGATAGATTTCACCGAGCAAGGTTCTGCAAAGACAAACAAGTACGCCCTCCAAGGGTCCACAAGTCACATGTATCATCCCAAGTAAGCCACATTCAATAAAGGAACCACCCAAACATGTGCATAAGATCCCCCCTTTTCAAACTAAACAAATGCTCAAAGACCTTATAAAATTTGCTAAATTTAAGTATGGGAGGGTTGTCATGGTGCCCTTTTGGGTAGAATAAATCCCAAGTCAAGGAGTGTTTCCCAAGATGACCCTCTATAAGTCATGTAGTGAATATGACGTGGATTGGTGTTAGACTTTTGGGCATGGGGTTCTGGACATATCAAGGGCTCATATTGTCTCATTTATGGGTGCCTTTGTGGAGGGTGTGTTGCATCCCTCGTTTGCAATGCAACATTTTTCCAAGCCATTTTATTTTCCATTAATTTATTATGGTCCAAATATGCGCAATAAAAAGTAAGGAGCATCGCAATGCCACTTAAAGTTAGGAACACATTGAGTTCCATGTGCAACGAAAGTAAAAGAAACCGTAAATGCATTCCCCCAACAAACGGGACATTTATTACTTATGTGTTTTCCTTTTTAAAGGTCCTTGACTTTTTATGGAGAAGCATTTCATTACTCTCGGGACCTTAGGGCGAGCATCTAGAGGGATAATTTATGGATTTTAACTTTTTCCATCTACAACACCTATGGGCCTTCATCCCCTTCTTCCCATGAAATGAGGTACACGCCATTCTTTGGGTCAATAATACAAAAATCCCAAAAGATGAGGAAACAAGGTAAGAAGCGTGGAAAGTGGCAAGTATGGGTGGGAATGGTATGATGATCGATCAAGGAGACCCCCCAGTAGAAACACTTTCCCCAAGGGTGACCCACTTACTAGGAAACCATGTCAACCACCTAGGTGAAATAAGGAAAAAGGTGTAATTTCCAAGCAAACGTTTTCATAATCAAGAAAGGACCCTTTGCAACATGCTCAAATGCTTCAATTATTAAAGTGACACTTACCAGGAAATCAGACTTGTTACCTCATGAAGGAAAACTTGTTGTCTTTTTTGGACCAAGATGGAGTGGCGTACATTGTTATGCTATTGTCGATATGTGATAGAGAGGAAGGGCTATGTCTACTCAAAGTGGGATCAACTAGTCATCTGTCTCTCGACATTCGATGTCTTCAACCTGGAAGCCTTGAGACATCATCTCCTTAGTTACCCCTAGCCTAGGGGGTGTAACAGACTGCAAGATATATAAGTTTGCTTTGTCCAAAAAGAGGGAGTTTTCCTATGCCTAATCTCTTAACAACAACGGTAGCACAATATTATTTGGGTCTGTGAAAAAAATTCTCGTTACAAAGCTTGGGGTAACCATTCTTGTTGTCTTATCAACATAGTTAACAACCATCTCCGCTGCAGTTAAATTTTCTTTTGTCAGAATATTCATCAAAGAATAAAAGTTCTTAATAAATTTTTGCATGTAATATTGTACTATGGTCCTTCAAAATCATTTATTTTATGCTCATGTCAGTTGATGGGGGATTTCTTAAGGTCCTTGTTTTGACAAACCTTTCCCCATCAACTCCAACACATTATCTCAAGTCAAGGTTAGAGATTTAATAGTGCCTTGGAATCTGCATGATTAATGGTAGATCTCCTTGTTGTCAATCATGGGGATTCAACAATGCCTCTTGATTGACGAATCTTGTAGGTAACTCAACATCATCACATCTATTTGTACCTATCAAGATGCACTAAGGTACTCTAAGGTACTTTAGCAGTCATTGTCATTAAAGGTAAGTTGCTTCACGTTGGTTAACGACATACCTTAATGGTCAATAATCCAATGATTTATTTTCATGCTCGCCACCAACACATGTATTCCCATGATAAGAAATGTACCTCGGGTTTGGGTAGTGGTTGAAGACTATTTGATCAACAATAGCTTACAACAGGTCATTTCTTTGTTCTAAAATTTCAAGTTCAACATGTTAAGTTCAGATTCAGTTTTCATATTCTTAGCTTTCATGTTTTCAATTCTCCTCTATTATCAACAACTCTCAGTCTTGATATATTTCATCTTCATTGTTGAACCTTTCAATATCAACTTCGATATTTGTAATTTCAGAAGCTGCAAGTAGTATGGTAATCATTGAGCAACCATGTAGCCATTGTTTTCTATAGTTACAGGACCGTTTTATTAGTTACATGATGACCTATAGCCTATTGGATTGAAGTATGTCCATCATTTACATGCTAGCATCTTCACAAGTAAGGGTCTGGAGTTTCCCAAGCACCCCTTGGGTCCTTCCCTTCATCATTCTACAGGTCTACATCAACAACATTTGCTGGATTACTAAGAGTGGGGGTGAATCAGTAATAGAGATTTTTAATCCTTTTAACCACAATATGTAAGTCTTATTTATCTTTATGATCAATATAACATTATCATCCAATAAGTGCAGAGTAAATAAACCATGAACCATGCACAATCATACACATACACAGTACACCAGTATTTTCACGTGGAAACCCAATGCAAGAGAAAACCACATAATGCTTTTTCCTATATGTCTTTAAGAATTACATTCATTGGAAGCACCAAACTTCTTTGTTCTCTAGCTGCAACTGGAAGGAGGCTCTGACCCCCTATATTTTTAGGCTACAACTTGAGGGAAGCTCAAACTCCCCAATTCTCTAGCTATAACCAAAAGGAGGCTACAACCCCCTATATTCTTCAGCTACAACCGGAAGGTGGCTACAACCACGTATACTTGCCCTGTACTACTGCCCTGAAATATAAGTGAAATGATGAAACCACTATCACACTGTAACTGTGAGATATACCACTGTAAACTTGTATCAATTTATGCCAACAACTTGTAACCAACCTGTACCAATAGCCTGCGATCTACCTGTACCTGTAACCTTCATGTACCAAAAAAAACTAGCAAGTACGCGACTTGTCTGTATTGCATCATGCGTATGTACACGACCTATCTATACTGTAGCCTGCGTATGCCTTCTAAAAACTAGGGTTTTCACCTTCCTGAAAAAACTCTAACCCTTTGTTGCCTTTGTGTCTTATGCATACATCCTCATACATATCCCTTAACCAAGTCCATCTATATCTCTCTAGTCATGTGCTAGACATGTGTGTATAATCATCAACAAGTGTAATAACCATCACATGGACTAGACATCAAACCCTCATTGATATGCAATCTCACACTACATCAACAAATTCACAACCACTTCACAACTACAAGCTCTCAACCATGTACCAAAAAAACCCTTAACCATATGCCAATAAATACAAGATGTGCCTCAACACTAACAAGATGTACCAATGATGAATATCAAATGACCCACCACTATATTTATGTAGATCTGGCTTATATAGTAAGTTCCATACAACCAATAGCCTCTCTAGGGAAAATCCTCAAACCCCAATAGCCATTTCTCATGTAGACAACAAAATCTAACTACTCATAGAAATAAGACATACCTTTTGAACCTGGAGATAGATCTGTTGTACTTGATCACTGTAGACCTTCCTGGGAGCTTGCTTTCAGATTCTAGAGACCTGACATCTTCATCTCTTCAAGTTTTCATGGATTTTCCCAAATGTACACACCTTGTTATTCTACTATCCCACGTATGTAAGTGTCCTTCTCCACTGCAGCCCGCATACACCTTAAAAACTAGGGTTTTTTCAGTATTTTCTACAATTTTGAAACTTTCACCGTCAACCCTTCATGCTACCTCATACTTGCGTAACTTCAGATTTATCAATGAGTACCTACAATAAACCTTACACAATAATAGATATTCAATATGCTCAATAGGTGCTAATAGGAGAGCATTGTTCTTTTATTTATACTTCCATGTAGCTTCCTCAAGGGGTTACCTTCTAACCAACTTAATTGAATTTCCTTCTTTTAGGGCTAACCCACTTCTAACCCACTTAAATTACTACAATTAGTAAATTCTCCACTTCTAGTTGCAACTAATTTATTGCAACAACTTAACCCATGATTAACTCCTAGTTTCACCCACTTGACTAGTCAACTTCTTCTAGGAGCTTCTAGAATAATTTGACTTCTTTGACTGTCTAGATAACTCATGAGAGTACTCCAACTTCACAAGGCCATAAATCTCTAACCGTGAGGAGTAATGTGACGTTCCACATATCACCGGAAATGAAATGACATATACTATCCGTCTAGAATAGTCTTACTTGGAAATATACTAAACTTCATACCATTATACATCAAACAATATTAAGTCTCTTAACCATATTATTGGCCAGACTTGCTTCAAGGGTTGACATCAATGACAACCAACCCAATTAATCAACAATATCCTCCTTTGGCATTGATGGAAACACTCTGATGCAACATTGAAGTCATATTGCTCATGCTTCCCCTCTTACCATCTCTCCCCCTGGAAACATGCCTCTATGCTCTCTCTCCAAGCATCTAACTCTTTATCCTGCATTTGATGAATCTCCCCCCCTTTGACATCAATGGCAAAGGTAACTTCCCATCGGGGATGCTCCCCCTAACTGAATTATCCTCTTTATGGTGATTCCTCATGTAAATCTAAGACATATAAAATAAGCATTCAAAAGCATTTGTTTTGGAGTAGAAATTATTCTGAGTCTCTCGCAAAGATACTCAAAGGCTTCCCTTGGAAGCAGTTTTGTAAAGATATTTGCAACCTATTATTTTGTTCCCACATATTTGACTCTGATGTTCTTCTCTGCTACTTGTTCCCATAGAAAGTGATACTTGATTGGAATGTGCTTCATCTTGGAGTGCATCATTGGATTCTTTGAGATATTGATGGTGCTTGTATTATCACAATATATTGGAATGGGCTCATCATACTCAACATGCATATCTATTAGAGTTTGTTTCATCCATAGAACCTGTGTACAACATGTTGTTACAACAATATACTCTGCTTCAGTTGTATACAATGTTACCGATTATTGTTTCTTGCTTAGCCAAGATACCAAACACTCGCCCAAGTAGAACATTGTTCCACTTGTGTTTCTTTGGTCATCAATGCAACCTGCCCAATCTGCATCTGTATAGGCAATAAGTGATAGATCCTTTCCTTTTGGATACCATTATCCAAACTCTTATGTACCCTTGAGATATCTGAATATCCTCTTTACTGTTGGAACATGTGATTCCTTTGGTGCTGCTTGAAATCGTGCCACTTGTCCAACTTCCTGCATTACATCTGGTCTGGACGTTGTCACATAAAGTAAGTTGTCAATCATTGACTTGTACTGCCTCCGATATGTAGACTTTGAATCATCATCTTTACTTAACTTGCAACTGGTTTGCAATCTTCCATTCTGAACCTCTTTAGCATTTCTATGATACACTTAGTTTGAGAAATAAAAATGCCTTGGTTGCTTTAACATATCTAAAGACCCCAAAAAAATGATTGTTCTCCAAGTAATGACATTTCAAATTCATTCTGCATATCCTTTGCAAATTTCTGGCTTAACATGTCATTATCACTTCCAAAAATAATATCATTAACATAAACTTCAATTAATAAAATAATATATCCGGTTACCTTGATGTAGAGGTTACTATCTGCATTTCCTTTTCTGAACCCTTGTTGTTGTAGATATTTGTCCAGTCTAGAATACCATGCTCTAGGGGCCTGTTTTATACCATACAAGACCTTCTTCATCCTGCAAACATAATATTCATTCCTTGACAACTTAAATCCTTATGGTTACTCAATGTAGACTTATTTTTCTAGTTCCCCATTCATAAAGGTTGATTTCACGTCCATCTTATACACTTTAATATTCTTAGAGAATGCATATGCTAGGATCAATTTGATTGCTTCCATTCTGGCAACTACGGCAAAAATTTCTTCAAATTCAACAACTTCAACCTGTGTGTATCCTTTACATACCAATCTAGCTTCGTTCCTCGTAACCTGTCCATCTTCATTCAATTTATTTATAAAGACCCACTTTGTGCCAATCACATTCTTGTACCTTGGTCTTGGAACCAATTCTAAAGTGTTATTCTTCTCTATATGATCCAACTCTTCATCCATGGTCTTTATTAAGAATTCATCCTTGTTCACTTCTTCAAAATTGTTTGGTTCAATCGAGGATAAGAGTGATAGGTGTAGTTGTTCTGGTGAACGAATTCTTCTTCTAGTCTCAACTCCTGCATCTTTGTTCCCGATAATATGATTTGAGGGATGATTCTTTTGTAAACATCTTCCCCTTATGCTGCTTCTTCTTCGTAAACTTGTTCCACTGACTCCTTTTCTTCTTCCTTTATTTTCCATCCACCTGTCTCATCAACCGTTACATTGATGTTTTCCACAATTTTTTTGAGCCTTAGATTGTAACACTTGTATGCTTTCCTTGTACTTAAGTACCCAACAAGTATGCCTTTGTCCATACAAGAATCAAACTTTCCCATTCTTCCATCTTCTCTTTTGATGTAGCATTTGCTTCCAAAAACTCTGAAGTTCTTCACATTTGCATGTCTTCCTTTCCATGGCTCGTAAGGAGTTTTATCACTATTATTTCTGAGCATTACTCTTTTTTGAATGTGAACTATTGTATGCACTACATGTGTCCATAATACATCTTTCAACTTAGAATCCATTTTCATTGTGTCTGAGAATTACTCTATGTTGAATGTGAACTTTGTTTTTCCTTTCGACAAATACATTCTGTTGAGGTGTCCTAGCAACAAAGAATTGTCTTTTTATTCCATGATTGCTGCAGAAATCCATAAATTCCTTTGAAGTAAACTCTCCTCCATTATCATATCTCAAACATTTGATTTTTGAATCCATTTCATTCAACCATTTGCTTGTATACCTTGAAGTTTTCAAATGCTTCTGATTTCTTACTGAGAAAACAAACTACAGTCATCCTTGTATAATCATCAACAAATAACATAAAATATTGCTCACCTTTTAAACCCTTTGTTCTAGTTGATCCAACTAGATCAATATGCACAATTTCCAGTGGTCTTGTTCTGGAGTATTCCTTTGATCTGAACCTGGCCTTTGATTGTTTTCCTTGTTGACAATGCTTACATAATGTGTTGGTTGGCTTTGTAATCTGGGGCATTTCTCTGACTGCTTCCTTTTTTCTGACTTTGACAAGGTTATCAAAGTTTATGTGACCCATTCTTCTGTGCCATAGCCAAACTTCAAATCCTTTCCTAGACAACACTTTTCATTTCCAATTTCACTTAATACATATATGTTGCTTCAAGTTCTTCCAATTGTTGCAACCAATTTACCCGAACCTGCTTTTGTTATCTCGCACTTTTGTGAATCAAATATAAGTTTGTGACCTTGGTCACACATTTGACTTACACTTAGAATATTGTGTTTCATATCTTCCACTAGTAGACATTTTCTACCTTGGTATCCTTGTTTCCAATTATGACTGTGCCATTTCCAATGATTATAGTCGAGTCATTGTTTCCAAATGAGATTGAACCATATCTTTCCTTTATTAATGTTAGAAACCTATCTTCATCACCTATCATGTGCTTTGAGCAACCACTGTCAATATACCAACCATGCTTCTTGTGTTTAGCTTGAAGATCAAGTGTGCATTCTTCATTGTTATTCTGATTTTGCTTTCTTATCCATATTCTTTGCTAATGTTCCTATCTGCAACTGTTGTTAGTCTCTAGGAGGGACTGTCATTCTACAATCTTTAGCCACATGTCCAAAGTTGTTGCACCATGCGGCATTCCACTTCAGTGCTCAAGGATTCAAACCTATTGTAGCTTATTCTCTGTGTTTCACCATGCCTTCTTGGATAACCATTTTGTGCATGGATTTCAAAGTTGTTTATGTTTATTCTATTTGATCTGTAATTTACAACTTTATGTCCAAAATTATCACATGCATAACATAAACCAAAAAAGATAGTTTGATACATGGGAGTTGAAGATCTTCTTAAAGGAGTTATTCTTCTGAATCCTTCTTCTTCTTGAGGCCTGCTTGTTTCTAACTGTCGTTGATTTTGAAATCTGAATCTTCTAGGTGGAGGAGTGTCCCTGTGATCTTCCTTGTAAAACTTATTGTCTCCTCTGACTGTCTCTGCATAGCTTCTTGGATGTGTTTCTTGATCTATTGCTTTGGAGCTTGATCCTCTTTTTGTATGATTGTATCCTAGCCTAGAATTTTCATGATGTGGCCTCTGACTGTTCATAATGTTATCCAATACCTTAGAGTTATTCTACATATTTTTTTGTTGAAGGTTTTTTCTCAATGTGACAATCTCTGCTTCCAAATTTCCAATGATCCTGGCTTTTTCTTCGAATTGTTCTTTGAGTGTTTCTTCGATTCTTTTGTCTTCTTCAACTTGAATTTTTAAAGTAGAGATCATCTACTCTAATTCTTCAGAGTTGGAATTTGTGTTTCCTCTTTTCTTTTTAGTTCTGCTTGTAGTGATTTGTTTTTCTTCTTTTCCCCTTTTATAACATCTATGGCACTCAACAATTATTCTATGTAGTCAACTTCTGCCTCTTCATATTCTTCTTCGTTGTCTTCTTTATCAGAGTCTTCTACTTCCATAAATAAAACCCTTTCTGTCTCATTTTCACTGACTTCATTTTTGTCTGATGAGGAGATGTCTTCTTTGGTGCAAAAACTTTTCTTGAAGACTTTGTTTTATTATTTTGCCTTTATATATTTGTTTGCTATTTGAATCATCTTCTTCATTTCTTTTCTTTTTCTTATGAGGACATTTGTTAGAAAAATTACCAATACAATCACAATTAAAACAAATCAATGGAAGCTTACCTCTATATTTGTCGTCGGTTCCCTTTTTCAGTCTTCTGACGAAGTTGGCTACTTCTTCATATTCTTCCGAGATGTCACTATTGTTTCTATCTTCCTTTGCCTTTTTCTTGCCCTTTTTCTTTGTCTTCTTGGATGCTTTGAATGCTGCTTCTTTTGTAACTGGATTCTCCTGTTTGGTTCTCATTTCATAGGCTATGAAAATTCCATGTAGTTCATCCATGCTTATTGAATCCAAATTTGTTCTTTCTTCTACTATTGAGACTTTAGGATCAAATCTCATTAGAAGAGATCTTAGTACCTTTTGAACAATTATAGATTCAACAACTTCTTCTCCTAATCCTCTGATTGCATTCATTGTTTCATCAAATTGTACGAAGTAAGTTGCAAAATTCTCATCTTCCTTCATCTTCCACTGTTCGAATTGACCTATGTAAGTTTGCAGGTTTATTGCCTTGAATTTTGCATCTCCTTCATAAATATTCTGAAGTATGTCCCAAATTTTCTTTGTGGAGTTGCATTGCATAACTTTTCCATATACTGAATCAACAAGACCATTCAGAAGTGCATTTTTGTCTTTTGAATTATTTAGACCGAGTTTCCTTCCATTGTAATTTATTGGCGGAACTGCCAGTTCTTTATATCCATCTACAATTGATTGTCAAACCCCAAATCCTTGTGCTTGTACATATGTTTCCATCCTTCTACTCCATAATGCATAGTTCTATCCATCAAACTATGGTATTCCATTTTTACACATATTGTTTCTCTCCATGATCTACCTTTCAGTGGTTAAACTGATTTCTGAAGGAACCTTCTCTGATACCAATCGTTGGATTACTGAGAGGGGGGTGAATTAGTAATAGAGTTTTTTAATCCTTTTAACCACAATATGTAAGTGTTATTTATTTTTATGATCAATATAACATTATCATCCAATAAGTGTGGAGTAAATAAACCATGAACAATGAACAACCATACACATACACAATACACCAGTATTTTTAAGTGGAAACCCAATGTGGGAGAAAAACACATAATGATTTTTCTTATATGTCTTTAAGAATTACATTCATTGGAAGCACCAACTTCGTTTTTTCTCCAGCTGCAACTGGAAGGAGGTTCTGACCCCCTATATTTTCAGGGTACAACCTGAGGGAAGCTCCAACTCCCCAATTCTCTGGCTACAACCAGAAGGAGGCTACAACCCCCTATGTTCTTCGGCTACAACTCAAGGGTGGCTACGACCACCTATCCTTGACCTGTCCCGTCACCCTGAAATATAAGTGAAATGATGAAACCATTGTCACACTGTCACTGTCAAATATACCACTATAAACCTATACCAATCTATGCCAACAACTTGTACCAATAGCCCGTGATCAACATGTACCTATAACCTTCCTGTACCAAAAAAAACCAACATGTATGTGACATGTGTGTGATGCAGCTTGTGTATGTATGCGACCTGTCTGTAATGCAGCTTGTGTATGTATGCGACATGTTTGTACTGCAGCCTGCATATGTACACAGCTTGTATATATTGCAACCTGCGTACGCCTTATGAAAACTAGGGTTTTCACCTTCCTAAAAAAAACTATGACCCTTTGTTGCCTTTGTCACATCAACCTGCAACATGACACTATGTCTAAACTGTAGCTATGTCCTATGCATACATCCTCATACATATCCCTTAACCAAGTGCATATATATATATATATCTAGTCATGTGCCATACATGTGTGTATAATCATGAACAAGTGTAATAAACCTCACATGGACTAGACATCAAACCCTCAATGATATACAACCTCACATTGCATCAACAACTTCACAACTACAAGCTCTCAACCATGTACCACAAAAACCCTTAACCATATGCTAAGAAATACAAGATGTGCCTCAACACTAATAAGATGTACTAGTGATAGATATCAAATGAACTAACATTGTATTTCTGTAGATCTGGATTACACAGTAAGTGCCATACAACCAATATCCTCTCTAGGGAAAATCCTCAAACCCCCATAACTATTTATCATGTAGACAACAAAATCCAACTTCTCATAGAAATAAGACATACCTTTTGAACTTGAAGATAGATCTGTTGTACTTGATCACTGTAGACCTTCCTGGGAGTTTGCTTTCAGATTCTAGAGACCTGACATCTTCATCTCCTTAAGTTTTCATGTTTTTTCCCACATGTACATGCCATGTTATACTGCCATCCTACGTATGTACGCGCCCTTCTCCATTGCTGATCTGAAAAGATCTTTTAATGATTGTGGTTGAGTTTTTAATTGCATGTGTTAATTAACCATTTGAGAAGCTTAATGAAAGAATGAGGAAATAAGAGGAATTATGACAGCCATATACATATACGCAGATCTGAAATGAAGTAATAAACAACAAACCATAACAAGAGAAGTGATAACGGAGTTTGACACAACGTTGCCTACGTCTTTGGGCCTTCGTCTCAGTGGGGGAGGCTTCTTTATTTATGTTCAAAGATCAAAAAGTACATCGCAACAGTGCCATTAGGCTACAAGATTGATTTGGTCGTGTTCTTCTAGATCTCTAGAACCCAACAGAAGAAACGACATGCAAAACGGATGACCGAAGCTCCCAGAAATGGCCCGCAAGCATCTTCTCCTCAACAGCTTCCCTGCATAAAAATGGGTTTGGCTTGGCTTCCCTTCAGCATAACTCTGCTCTGACTGTCCTCCCATGGCCTGGTTTTTATAGATCTGAAGTTGGTTATCCATCCCCAACTTCCTCCCAAAATCTGGGCTCCAAAAATGCCCAATATCTCCCCAAAATGGCCAAAATCCACTATTAACAGGGCTAAAATCAATTAAAAATCCCAAAAATCATAGGAAATAACCCACTTTAGCTTTAATTTGGGCATAAGCCCCCCAAACTGGGTGCGCGCCCCCTATTCTCGGTCACATGCAACTAAATTTGGCCAAGCGCTAGCCCAAAGGGCTAAGCGCTGGCCCATTCTTGCGCTAGCTCCTGGTTTTTGGGGCTCTGCATAGATCCTCGGCCTAAAATAGCACGAGCCCTGAGGGATAGGCCCCCCCGCTTCATGTGATGTGGTTACATGGTGGCACGGGGTCCAAGGGTTGGCCCCTATCCAATACTCCCACACATATGGTGCCCGCGCCCTCGGGTCTTTGTGTGTTACGCAACCACGGGCTGGGGCTTAGCCCCAGCCCCCTCCTTCCGCGCCATATTACAACATATTCACTTTATATAGTTAATGTTTGGTTGATATAAACAAGCTTCACACATGGCGCGTTGGTGGTTGGGACTTTACCAAAGACTTTTCCCTTACGATCAAATCGCGGGGTCGAACCCCATGAGCTTCATAACATTTTATTAAACATAGTAACCAATGACGGGGTGCCACGTGGCAACCCACGCCTGGGCCACGTGGCACCACCCCATTTGCCTATTGCATGCCATATGTCAATTGACAGTTGGTCCACCATCAGCTGCACGACCCATTGTGTCTCTGCCACATGTCCTCTCTAGAAGCTGCCATGTCATCTCGTGCACAATCAACATGTTGATGTCATGCTGACATCAACATTGAATTTTTGACCAGTTGACCTTTGACTTTTTACCTGTTTGGGTTTTCGATCAGAACGCGATAACCTTCGCATACGGAGCTCGTTTGACGAAGTAAATATATGGCCGGAATTAAGAAGACGAGACAGACGCAATGGTGTTGGTTTCGTCGGATTCTGAGCACTTTCATTTTTTAGCCTTTTTTAGCCCTGTCAGGCTCCTAGATCCGATTCTGGATCACACCTCCCCACTAAAAGACCTTTTGGTCCCCAAAAGGTTACTGACCAGTCAACAAGCTTGGGATAGGCCACCCGGCTTGTCCTCTGTCTCTGAACTCTGTCTTGTGCACCTGTCTCATCAAGATCAACTGTAACACAATCATGACAACTGACAGTATATTGTTAGCCATTTGAACCCTGTTACATCTTACTGAAGCCACTAT